>WHYT01017925.1:337254-359525 GCA_009806455.1 Tetrax tetrax
TAATCCATTAAGATGACATTACAGTGGGTGAACTGGCTCCAGCCAAAGTACATAGCAATTCTCCCTTTTGCAAAACATTTTCAACACTTGATCTTAGTATTTAGGTTGTGCCTCATGCACAGAGGTAGAACCTGTTGACAGGAATCCCATGGAAGTCCATGGAAGGACGCTCGTGACCGAAGTTAGCAAATCTGTGCTGTGTACCTGACATGAGAGCAGTTGGAGGAAAGAATATGCTAGAACAGGTCTTAGTTTCTGTACAATTCCACAGGGTTGACAGCTTTTTTCTCTCCTGATATTTGACAGCCCCAATACCAAATGGTTGATAAAACAAAGAATAATAAATAATTCATAGATCTGAACTGCTCTGATCACTCCACCCTCCCCTCCATATTTCTGTGCATAGATTCCTCAGGTTACATGAGGAATGGAAATATTATAAATATTTTCACAATACAGCAGCAGTTATTTGTATCAGCAAGGCTTAAAAGGGAATTTCACAAGAGCTTCCTTTATCCTAATAGCTTTCTAAAAGCGCTTGATAGTTCTTCCCTGTCACTGACTCTCCTTTTGCATGAATTGTGTGAGGGTACAGGTTATCAGAGGACTAATTTTCAATAAATGGTTCTTGTGAATAGGTGAAGGTATCTGATGTATGGGTTGTACATGCGAAAATAGTAGTCCTGCATTGCGAAAAGATTTAATACCAAGCATTTAAAATTCAGCTGTAGAATCAAAATTCACTGATTAGCCTCTTCCTCTGTTCAGTAAAGCTGCTTACCTTTATTTTAGAGTAGCTCATAGAGTATGCTCTCAGCCTAGATTTTAGAAAAGCTGAGCACTTCCAGCTGTTGGTGGAATTCAGTTAAAACACTATTGACATGTGAAGACCCGAGTCATTCCCATCTTACTGCCACTGATAGCCCTAAAGCAGGGTATTCTCTCCTGCATTCCCTCCTGACCGGGTTGGAGTCAAGCAAGAACGCAGATGTGACAGATCAGAGCAAGGGTTGATTGCAGGCAACACCATACACGAGAAACTCCCCCAGGAAATAAGTACAAGTACGAAGCAGAGAGAACGTAGCCGAACAGCCAGGCACAACACATTGCACTGAAATGTTTTTCAGGCTATCCATCTAATAATTTCTTACCGTTATTTCTTCACTTAAGGAAGGATGCTGGGGCCAATAGCTCAGCTGCTGGGATCAATGGAAGAACGTATGCACATGACCTGGTGGGCGCTGCGTGAGATCAAACAGCACCAGACAGGGGCTGAAATCAGGGCGGGAAGGAGAGGAAGCCAGGCTTCACACAAAGGAGATTTCCATGTGCAAAAGGGGCCGCAGAACGGGCGCTGTAATGAGTCAACATTTTCAGGGTATAAGTCAGCGCTCTTATAAAATAATTTTATTCATGAATCGCATTCTTTTTAACAAACACAGGCAGCAGAAATTTGAAATCCTGCCAAGTCTGACTCAAAATTAATTTGCGTTTGTGCTTATATGGAGGAGAATAGGCCTTTTGTCTGCGATTATGTATAAGCTCCATAGGGTGACCCTGCATTACACGGGATGTAACCGAACAGCCTGTAATTGATGAGGTTTCCATTACCACATAACACAGTGCACACAGTAATGAGATCACAGAAAAACCTTTTTTGAAGTGTTAAGTACTTTTTTTGTACAACAAGCTGAGTTCATATTATAAGGCAATAAGAAACCCGATTTCCTGGAACAAGGCAATAAGAAACTTGATTTTCTGGAACAATTCAATACATAGATGCATATGTGCCTAACACTGGGTTGTACAGACATGATGAAATAATCGCATTTAAAACTGAAACGTAAATTGAATCATGCAAAACTGGTGAACATGTTTTCATATAGTGAGTGGAAAAAAATGCTCTTTCAACTGAGATAGTTTTCACATATCCAAAGTAACTATACTTTATTTAAAAACTATCACAGTTTTGCACAGAAAAAAAAAAGGATTTTTTAATCACAACGAAATGTGGAGATATTTGTTTGAAAAATATGAGATATCTGTTTAAAAAATATGATTTTTCATAAAACATAAAAAAACAAAAACAAAACAAAAAAAAAAGCCCTGCATTCAGTAGAGGCTCTAATTCTGCAATATGTATCCTCATTCTGAGCATGTACCCATCTGCAGACCATGGTGTCTCCGTGTGTAAAGCAGGTTACGTGAGTACCACACGTAAAACTTCGGCGAACGGGAGACGCGATTTGTTCATGCTGCTACTACTATTTCAGCAACATCCAGGAACATACAGCTAGTTCCCCATGCAGTCCTGTTCATGCAGTTGCAAGGTGATGGTGTTTGAGGCTGCCTTTTATATTGTTTCCGCGAGCAATCTCCAAGCACTCCTTTATGTTCCTCTCCCAGAAGGACCGTTTAGCAGATCCCACGTGTGCAATGCCACGTGGCTGAGTGGGGAGTGAGACTCAAGCGTGAGAGTGCATGACTGTGTAAATACAGCAGAGGTGCTGCTTCATTTCCTGGCGCTTAGATTAGGAAGTCGATGCGGCATCACGTATGTTGCAGTCTGTTAACTAGGTGAAAGGTGAGTTTGTGTAGCTGTTCTATAAATAAGCTTGTTTAAAGAGGCAAGAACATACCAAAGATGATATTTTGAGGAAACGGGCCGGAAAATTGTATGCTAACAAACAAATTTAACAATGTTTTGCTAAGAAATGGAACTTCAGTTCTGAACCTGTCTGCCTTGGTGAATGTGGTTTTGGTATTCAATTCATTGAGTCCATCCTTTAAGGGAAGCTCTGTACGTGATTCATTCTGTGCTCATGCTGGAGAAACAGCTCATTAAGAAAAAAATCAATGAGCAGGCTACACTTTTGTAAAAATATTTAACATTTGTGAAAATGTTTAACATTTTGGTTTAGATCTAAGAGAGAAAAGGTGAAAAAAATTAATGTCATCTTCATCATAAAACATACATTTTGGACTCGTTCATGTAGAAAGTGGCCTTTACAAATCAGTCAACATTAAGTAAGCCTGCCACAGAGCAAGATGAAACCTTATTTATTCAAAACATCCACTGTCAGTGAGGACAACTGGTTCATAGAGCTGAGATATATGACCTTCTACAATTTCCTCTGACATTCGTGGTGTAGAAGGTTCCCTGGGGTAAACAATGCTTTATAAATGCCGTTGTTTAAATAAGTTCCTCTCTCACAAACGATCCAGAGTCCTCTTCCAATTATTTATGTCTGGAATAGTAGCAGGCGTCTTATCTTTAGTCAAAGTTATCATCTGAAAACATTTCTTAATAATATCTATTTCAGAATTTTGCATGTCACTGTCGTGACATGTAAGTGCGATGAATATCACAAACCACAGAAAGATAAGTCGTGCAGGTTTGGTTTGTGTTTTCATCTTCTGTCTAACCCAAGTGTCACCTTCCCATTATCAGCAATGGAAGAAGACATTTCTAATATTTCCAGTAGGAATTTCTGCACAAAAACCAACAGCAACGTACATAGAATGTGTAAATAAGACATTTTTCTCCAGAGTTGGAGAGGAACGCACAGATTAGTTTAGTGTTGAGCTACATACATGCAACGAGCCTTCAAGTAATTGTTATATCTTAATTAATGTAAGACTCTGTTACTGGGAATGAGAAAGGATAAAGTGAGTTAAAGCTGTATTTTTACAGTTATGCATAAGGCAAGCACATATTACACAATTATTAAAATATAACTAGAGCTTATCAGAACATGTAAAATAAGCATAAAAAGAGGGGGGAAAAAAAAAGATAAATACCTGTTGAAGCAGAAATAGTTTTGTCCGTGAAGCCTTATTTAATATATTATAGACTTTGAATTTCTAAATGTTTTTCATCTTGAAAAGCTGCAAGCACTTCAGATTAGCATAAACCTTACCATGAGGGCATTTGGTCTACAAATTGAAAAGCAAAGCAGGACATCTTTTTCCATCTTCTCCTTCCTGTATATGTGTACAACTATAATCCGGCCCATATGTTTTATTTAACAAAATATTTTTGAGGGAACCCATTTTAAACAAACAAAAAAAAATCTGTCTTATACATCTGTAATTTCTCTATAGGCTTCTTCAGTGCACTCTTAAAATATAACTCAATAGGTATGACTTTTAAGACTTCTAGGTCTTTAAAGTGTCCTATTAACATAAAAATACCACTATGTTTTTTTTAAAAAAAAATAAAAAATAACATGTTTCGATACCCTTTTTCTCAAAGAGGTACAGAAGAATCAAATGTAATTCTCCTGTCACTTACTGTTGTTTAGGTTTGGTCTCTGTCCATCTCCAAGTGCTGGACTAATCGACTGCGATTGCAAGGGGATTCCGTACAAGATGGGAGCCGAGTTGACTTTGCACTATTGAACAATGACTCTTGCAGTTAGAACGACACGGGCGTTGTGCAGACCTGCAGCAGACCTTTGCACTTGGATCGCCTTCATTACCACAAAATGTGAAAAATGTCAGGAGCTGTTTGAAGGGGTGAGGGATGGTGAGGGAGGAAGGGTGAGGGATGAAGAAAGGGGGCAAAGAAAGCAAGATGCACTGCTGTAACTATTGGCAAAACAAACTGCTTTCTTAAAATCTTCTTTTTTGGCTTAACCATTCCTTATTCTTTCTTGACTTCTGACCGATGTCCCATTCTTATCTCTTGTGATCCCTCTTGCCCCATCATTATTCTACCCACTTCCCTAGGAAGGTTATTCCAATGATCATGAGCAGTCTGTATGTCCACTATTTTTTTCTGTATACATAGGTTTTTCTTCCTGAAGCTTCTTCCTGAATTTCCTAGAATGCAGGAAAAGTAAAAAGCAGGGTTTCTCTAGGATTTAACTGCAAGCCCTCTTCTGGAGTAACATTTTTCATATGTCTTTACTCTCTTCTGTCTGTACTTCTGGTGCTTCTGAAGCTGTGGTTGCACATTTGCTGCAAAATAATCCAAACCGAGTTAAAAGATCAGCCAGATCTTTTTCCCGATCTAGGTTATTGCACAGACACACAGAAAACACAACGGATAACGAACTGGCGTAAATGTAGAAATAAGTGGCAGATCTAGGAGCTGTTTAACTTCATATGCTATAAACTTAAACAAGAAAGAATTAAGATGTAGATATTGAAAAAGTGAGTATTCATAGAAGCCACAGTTAACTGGTAGCACTGTAAATGCTCTGGAAAGCATTAAGTAAATGGGAGAATGGGAAAAGAACATAAACAATAAATTCAGGGATATGTTTTTAAATATTCTGTGCAAATAACATGCTGATGCAAGATACTCCATCTCATTATCTGTGGAGGTATCCAGGAAAACATTATATAATATTGCAAATCTAAAATGGAAAAGTACTGAGTCTATGAGGTAATATATAAAGATGAGTTTTCTGGAATACGGACTTCAGACATACGAGGTTTTCAGTGTACAACGCTACCACATGCTGTGATATTCTGTATGGGATCATTATCAAGTCACCTTCATTGCTATTTAGTACAAACAAAACAGCTCTGAGACAACGTACGGGTACTATAATCACATAAAATATGTCCAAGTACCATATTTAAACATAAAAATGTACGGGATTGTTTCGCAAGCGTGGTAAGACACAATTTCTGACTGTAAGATAAAACTGGCAGTATAATTTTAATATCTTGTGTGAGAAGCATAGGGAAAGCAGAAAGGCGGTACACAATATTTTCTGATCTCAGTGCTTACAGAGTTAAGTCTGTAAGTCAGCGAACGCTGAGGCCTATGGAAATATGTTTCTTTGTTATTCAAAGCATAACAAATTCACACTTCTTTAACACTTTGAATTATAATAATAAAGCCAGCAGATGTCATGTAATTAGATTTGTACTGCCCCGGAGGGGAGTGGATCGAATTGAGCTCAGTATTAGAACAAGTAACATCACTGAAGCTGGTATAGCTGCGAGAGAGTTGCTCCTGGCTCACTAAGGGGGCAGCGTTAAAATGAGAAAGGGGGCCAATCTGGGGGCAATGTTAAAATGAGAAGGAGTAAATACAGGGCTAGAGGCAATACAACATGAAGCTGCACTCCATCCCCTCTTCACATTCTTTTTTTTGGGGCATACGCACAGACATTTCAGTTAAAAAGCCAGTTGTATTTTAACACGCTCTCTGAACGTGGTAGGAAGCCAGTAATACCTGATTGCCAAGTGAAGTGGGACCTGAGGGCTCAGGGGAATGTTTGGGATAAACTTTTTACTAATTTAGAAGGAGGACAAGTGGCTAGTAAGTTTCTGCAGCGGGTAAAAGAAAAAATTTAGACCGGCTTGCTCTTTTTTCCTCACCCCTTATGGTATGAACACAATGATGTTGTAGACTAGACTAAACTAGACTAGGATAGGCTGTTTCAGTTGGAAGGGACCTACAACAATCACCTCATCCGACAGCCTGACCGCTCCAGGGCTGACCAAAAGTTAAAGCGCGTTGTTAAGGGCATTGTGCAAAGGCCTCTTAAACACCGCCAGGCTTGGGGCATCCACCACCTCTGGAGGAAGCATCTTCCAGTGCTTGACCACCCTCTCGGTACAGAAATCAAGCCTAAATAGCTGTAAATGGAATGTCTTGAACTAAGAAGATATTCTATATTTTTCGTAGTTGGTGACATTTCTAGAATAAAACGTGTTGATCAGAGGAGTTTTTAAAAGAGGGAATAATTTTCATTCCCAGCAATTTAACAAATTCAATGCAAGGTCTTTAAATGATCTCTTGATGCATCTATGTTTTCTGGCAAAACAGTTTGGTTCAAAAAGCTTCTGTAGCTCTCCTCCAGTACTCTTGCTCTTCTGGCAGTGCTGGATACTCCTTGAACAATGTTTTGCTCTGAACATTTAAGAAACTAAATGAGTTTATTCCATGTAGGGGAATTAGAAATATTTTAATAATTTCTTAAACATTTGTATGCAAGTTACTTATTCTTGCAAAGCAGAATAAAATACAATGCTATGCAAAAGTAAAGGAATTAAATAATCTCTTTCAAAATTCCTTTCAATATTCACCTCCAGGTTAGTAAAGAGGCTACGATCAGTTGATCCAGAGGCAGCAGCTCTCGTGCTGTGAGCAACACGCAACACCAAGGCTCCATGTCAGTTACAAAGAAGACCCACAATACTGGATCAAATGGCAAGGAAATTTGAGCTAGATGAGGCGTGAAATCGCAGCGCATGTCTGTCAAATTACCCAGAGCATATGGCGCTGTGTTTATGAAGGCTCTATTTTGGCTGTATGTTGGCTTACTAAGGGCAAGCAGTACTGGCCTAATAAAAACTCCGCTACTCTCTACTTCAAGAGATTTTTTAAAAAAAGAGAGTTCTCTTTTATTTCATCTGTTTGGTCCATTTGCTGCTTTTAATTTGGAATTTACTGAGCATATAATTGGCCATAATTTAGTTTGAGTTTTGTGATTTGAAGAACAATTAAGGTAAAGGAACAGTGATAAATTAAGCAGCTTGGGCCTAATTCTCTGCAACTTTTACAATAATTTCGACTGACAGAAAACAAGCTGGCAGTTTTTTGCTAAACGAAGTAGACTAGACTTGAATATATGTCAGTATAGCACAAGTCGCAAATGGGTGTGAAATTTTACCATTATATGTTTGTGTTTTATAATTATTTTATGCTATAACTGATGAAACAAAGTGGCATAGAATATCTGCTTGTTACATTCAGAGACAAACACTTGAAGATGGAAGTAGATACAAGTATGCTGGAGAACAGAATTTGAATTAAAAATTATGGCAACAATAATTAAAAAGATGGAATGCAGGTCAATAAAGAGAAGTGAAAGGTCATGTACTCAGGAATAATTAGTTAAATAAAACCAGGATGGCTTTATAAATCTGAAAGAAAAAAATCTAGGAAATGTATCAGAGTTGAATGCAGTTCAACCCAGTCATTAGTTAAAAAAAAATAAATAAACCACATAGTACATCGTGTTTTTATTTTGCACAGCATTGGTAAAGGCTTCATCTGCAGCTGAATACCTGGTTTGGGGAATAGCTGTTCACGAAGGAGCTGGCTCGATCAGACGCGTTTCCATCACTGCACATTTGTAGGTTTGACACCGTGTCAGGGATGACACCGGGATATGAGGCTGGATTAGAGGATTCCATTATTTTTTGATAATTCCATGATAAGGTTCAAGACCACAGAAAATCATGATGTAATCAAAACACTAATACAAGTGATCAAACCCAAACCTATAGATTGGGTTATGGTACACTATATGTGCGTGTGTAGATCTTGACTCCACACTGGCGTAATTTGGCCTGATGCTTATCTTAACAGAAAAAAAATGACCACAGATTGCATGCAAGGCTCAGAGAGCCAAAACCACGGTGTACACGGAGAAGAAAGGCAAGGAGCATTTCGCAAAAATACAAACTTTTTATTTTGAAACAGTGTATATATATATAGCATAACACCTTTCATAGCCATTAGTGTTTGTAAAGATGAGCTCATCTTAGCAACCAGTTCTAAAAACGGAGCGCAGGCTCACACAAACTTCTTCGTATCACATCGAGGAGGAAGTGATTTTGTTACTGTGCAGGGACTTCTACTGATTCATTACAGCCAACAGCGCTGAAGAAGCGTGCGGTAGTATGAGATAGCATTTCTTTTTCCAGAATGTTTCCATAGACAGGACAGTATAACTAGTAATGGATTCCCTAAGGTGGTAAAACATCACCTTGTGGTATTTCGAGCTTTTAACATTTAAAAGCTCCATCATTTTTCTAGGATGTTCTGTCACTGAGCAATGTGAACAGTTGGAAATAGTTTCTTTCTGCATTAGTCTGCACTGCTCTAATTTCCTGCTTTTCAGACATCTTTCTCAGTTTTAAGTGTGACCTGGATAATGTCATTAATGTGTATACCGTATATACTACATTAAACAAAAAAAAAAAGAGAATAACGTTTTGAATCACGAAAGCGTGATGGTATCTGGCACTAACATGCCAGCAGAGGAACGCCATGGCTTCACGTAATCGAGTGCTTGTTGTCCACATCTTTCCATTTGATAATTACAGGAAAAAAAAAAAAAAAGGGCTATTTCAGGAGAGCAAACATTAGTATTAATTAGAACTGCTGAGATAATTTGTAACATTTCTTCTTTTGTTATGTTTCCTTTTGTGAGGTGTTAGGTACTGAAGTTTATCGCACAACTGTTGAATCCAGACTGCGGGCCTTTATTCCAATCTTCATTCTTGTTGAGTATGAATGTTTTTGTTGCAGACAAAATATGAGAGGGTGGAAAGGAGGAAGCAGGAAAGAGACAAAAAAATGAGATGAAAAATGCTTTAAAGGTTTTGCAAAACTCCCTCAAACCAGAACTTTTTAAAGAATCAGAAAGATGTGGGCAAAACATGAAGATTAACCTACAAATACCTACACTGGGTATTTAAATTTGATTAAAAGGATGCACTAGGGTGGGAGATGTGTGGGAGAGAAGTAGCTTTCTGACCTCAAGAGAGCATGACAAAGAAAAAAATATTTCATGTAAAACTAAGGCATGGGCCCCCAAACTGCAGGTGACTGCAGTGAGCTGTCACAGTGAAGTACCCCGGAGAACAGGTCGTGCTGGAAAGAGCTCCCCAAAGATCCTGCACAGCCGGCTGCCTGCAGGAAGGGATGAAACCTCTCTTGCAACGTTTGCGTGAAAACGAATTGAACACCTCTACTGGAAAAACGCTTAAATTCCACTGAAACTACCCTTTAGGTTCGGTTGACCGGTGGACGAGCGCTACCCTGTTTCTGAGCTGGGCCACCGCGTCCCCCGCCCCGCTCGCCCCCGGCCGTCGCTGGGACGGGGCGGGGGCAGCCGGCCCGGCCTCCGCTGCCCGCAACCAAGATGGCCGCCGGCGCCTCCCGCGGCCGCCGCATTGGAGCGGAGACGGAAGTGACGCAGCGGCGGGAGCCCGGGGAAGAGGGGCGGTGGCGGCCATGAATAGCCGGCTGCAGGAGATCCGGGAGCGGCAGAAGCTCCGGCGGCAGCTCTTGGCGCAGCAGGTAGCGGGCGGAGGCGGCGAGGCCGTTCGGCTCTGGGCCGGGTCCCGGCCCCGCCGGCGGGCGCCGAGGCGCCTGGGCCCCGCGGCCCTGCCCTTTCCCCGCGGGGAGGGGGCGGCGGGCGCGCGGCGCCTCCGGTGTAACGGCGGCAAAGGGGGGTGGGCGGCCATTTTGGGGGCTGCTGGCCGGTAACGCGACGGGAACGTTCTGCCGCTGGGTTTGGCCCCGAAGGCCCGGTGGGAAGAGACGGTCGCTGGCGGGGCCTCCTGGCCGGTGGAGGGGGTGCGTTAGGTTTAAAGAGTGGTCCTTTGGCTTCCTGGCTGTTACTGTTCGGGTTTTTAAAAAATCTGTGGTAACTGTGGCTTGAATTTGTCTTGCCTGTTGTGTAGTTGGGAGCTGAAAACGCAGACAGCATCGGTGCCGTGCTGAACAGTAAAGATGACCAGCGGGAGATCGCTGAGACGAGAGAAACGTGTAGGTGGGTATCAGTGTACGATTTCTGTGAGAAATCGGGGTTTTAATGGTAACGCGGGCCTTTGAAATAGGATGAGATTGCGCTCCAAAGAGCAAAAGAAAATCTTAACTGTTTATTTGAAAACGTACGATTTGGTGAAAGAAAATGCTTTAATTACTCAAATCTGAACTTGGAATAATGTGAGTAGAGTTTAGACATTCACTTCTAATAGCAGTTTGGAAATTGAGGCTAACTTTTGGTTCCCAAATTCTGCTGAGCAAAACTGAGGTATGAATTTAGAGTATGGCATCTGCGTCGTCCTCGAGCCTTTATACTTTTGCTAAGAGCAATTACAGGATGACTTAGTTTAAAAGTTTTTATGGAGCAGTAGACATGGCTTTAAACTGAAAGAGAGGAAGACATTTTTTACAATGAGGGTGTTGGGGCACTGGCACAGGTTGCCCAGAGAAGCTGTGGATGCCCCATCCCTGGCAGTGTTGAAAGCGAGGTTAGACTGGGCTCTGAGGGACCTGATCTGGTGGAAGGTGTCTCTGCCCAGGGCAGGGGGCTGGAACTGCATGATCTTTAAGGTCCCTTCCAACCTAAACCATTCTGTGATCCCGTCTCTAGGACAGAATAGCTGGTACTTACTAATTCTCATGTGTAACAGAATTTTCTTGAGTGAGCAGGCTTAATTTTGTAGATGTATTGCTTTGGTTAAAATAAGCTGTACCTTTTAGAACAGAAAAATGAGGAAGCAAGGTACCTGTTTTCAGAAGTCCTGTCCTTAAGAAGCTGTGCTGGTCTCATATACGCTGAGAGAGGAATAAGTTCTCATATATGAAGTTTTGAAATAATGTAAAACTTGTAACAGAAACATGTAGTCAAGGCAGATTACCAGAGATTTCTGCCATGTTCTCTCTGGAGAGAAAAACTGTTTTACATGAGGATTTTCTTGTGTGTGTTTATAGGGCTGCTTATGATACTTCTGCACCAAATGCAAAGCGCAAATACCCAGATGAGGGAGAAGCTGATGAGGAAGAGATTGAGGAATATAAGGTAAGGAAAAAAAAAAGGAAAAAGTTACTTTTCTCTGGTGCTCATGTGTCTCTGAGGGACTTATAAAATACGTGTGTGCGCACATAAATAAAAATAAATGCAATATGTATGGATACTTTAAAATGTGTGTCCCTCAGTGGTATTTCCTTTGATTTCTTCTGCTGCAGAGATCTAAGAGAGGGGACGTAGATGCTAAGTAGTTCTTTTCAGATGTGGCCTAGGGGCGTTGAACTGTACACACACCTGAACTCTGTGTTTGGAGGCTTAATTTGGTGCTGCTTCTAGGAGGAGATAGTCTTAGGTAATAGCACCCCCAGGGAATGGGTGGCTATCTTTTGTGGTAAGAAGTGGTAAAATGTGTGCGCGCTTGGGTACGCGGACAGAAAAATAAAACTTGACCAGAGTTTCTTTGCGTGTGAAGAAGAGCTTGCACTTAGCAAGAAGCACAGGCTGTTGGATGAGATACAGGGAGGCTGAGGGTGCCTTCCACCTGGCTGTTAAGTGCAGAAGAAAGCAGTTCTGGATGAAGGGAAGAGAAAAAGGATTCTCAAGGAAGGGAAGGAAGAGGTTTATAAATCTTTCTTCAGTGAAATCTATCTTACTTCTCTTTTACTAAACCAAAAAGTTAATGCATGACAGGATCCTTTTTGGTGACTGACTTTTAAAGTCGACCTGTAAATTTCTAATTTGCTAACTGTTAGTCTGTACGTCTTCTCTAGCAAGCCAATTGGGTTGCTGTCTCAAAGAAGGGAGTTACAGAGTACAGGCACTATTTGTGAAGTGGGGGTTTTATGCTCATGTTGGTGGTCAGTTCATAGCAGTTTATGTTACTCCTTCATCAAGTATGTGGTTAAACAAGTTTGGTGTTGTGTGGGGTTTTTTTTTTTTTTTGTTTGTTTGGGTTTTTTGTTTGTTTGGTTGGGGTTTTTTTGTGAAATATATGTGGATAAGTCACTTCAGTTGGCAAAGCATATGAATCTTATCATTAACGTTTTCTTCATTAGCATGGAGAAGGCTTACCCTGAGGTGGGCTGTTGACCACTTGCAAGCGGCTGGACTCTTGCTATGTTGTTGAAATTGAATATTTTAATAGTACTGGCTTGGACCAACTTCAGTCAAGCAGAGGAAGAGGTTTAAGAAACTTGAAGCCCCCAAGCAGAACATCTATAGTGGAGTCATCAGCTGTTTTCTGCAGACATTGCTAATTCCCTGTTGGCAAGGAGATAAGAACGTAGTAAAATCCCATCTGTATTTATGGAACTTTTTCCTTAGTACTTTGAGCCTGTTTAAATTTCATCTTGTAATATGAACTGATACAAAGATCTAGACCCTTATGGTATCAAGCCCTGTTGGATTGCGTTTCCTACTCCTTAGACAAAAATAATAATAGACTTAAGTATTAGTGTTGCAGACAAATACTGCAAATTTGTCAGTTTTGTTAGGAAAATTAGAGGTAAGTATTTCCCGCTGTGAAGTGACTTACATGTCTCTAAAACCATGACTTGCGGTGTTGGGTTCTATGTGCTGGTATCAATTAATCCTTCTGAAGTGGGGTAGAATTTTTGTGCCCTGTCTTCAGATTTAGTGGAGATAAATGTCCTCAAACCTCAGCTGCTCTAGCTGGGGCCTCAGCATCTGGCTGTAATTGCTGGTGGAGATGGGTTATGGTGATGGTGCAACATTGTTAATGCAATTGCCCTGTGAGGGTGCAAGGTCTGCAGGGGTGGTGTGTCTGGGTGTGAGCAGGAAACCTTTAAACAAATGTAGTTGGGTGTTTCAGAGGATTTCTGCCAGGTTCTAGTGTTGCAAATGGAAAGTGAGGTGAGCTGGTGACACCAAAATGCCTTAAACTGGTGTTTTGAGAGAAGACTGAACAGTGACATCAATGTTTGCATTGTATGGGGGAAGTATGAGAGCAGTTTTTGAGGTGAAAGATGAAGTATATTAATCTTCTCAGCATCTGATGCAAAAAAAGGCGATATTTTTATTTTTTGGTTTTGTTTGTTTGGTGGTTTTTTGTTTTTTGTTTGTTTGTTTTGGTTTTTTTTTCTGTAGAATAAGTGTGTATTTATCGTGGTGGTTCTTAAGCATCAGGCTGATAGGAAAATGAAGCAAGGCTGCTTGGTAAGCTTCCCGCTGGCAGCTTGACTTCAGTCTTGGAGCCTGACTGTATTGCGGACCATGGAGGTGGGAGATACAGGAGGAGATCCATTATTGGCAGAATAATGGACATTTTAAGGTCAGCAGTTGAACTGTGGTTCCAAAGAACTTCTAGAATACTTTTTTAAGTTTTTGGGGTTTTGCTTGTTTGTTTTGGTTTGGTTTTTTTTTGTGGAACTGTAACAATTGTACTAGGGCTAGTTGAGTTGGTGCCACTCCCATGTTTTTCACAGCCTCCTGAGAGCTGTGATTGTTGCTCCACCTCTCCTCTTCCCCAGGTGAATTTACTCAATTGTTTGAACCTGTGTAAATATCTGGTGTCAACAGTGTTTTGTGGCCAAGAGTTAGAGTTTTAACTTTGTATGAAGTACAAAAATACCTGTGGTTCAAATTTGCTGTCTGCCAGCCTAATTTGATACAACCCTGTTTTACTTTGTTTTTGTGAGCGTGGAAATCTTCCTTGCCATTGTTCGGAGGTTGAAAAAAAGATCTTATTTGGTTGAATCTTCATAATTGCTGAGTGTACCTCTAGTAATTTGAAAAAAATATGTGCTTGAGTATTGTGGGTAGTTTTGTTTCCCTGTCTCAGCAACTAAATACCAGATTTGGAAGACGAGGATGCTTAAGGAACAAGAACCTAGTATCTGGTATTATTGTTAATTTAATCTTGTCCCTGCTTGGACTGTGTCCTTTTCCCTTTGAAAGTTGACGGTGTGAACTTTTCGTTTGTGGCTGTGTGTGAGGGATTTCAGTGGTGGGCTGTGTAGGGCCACTGTGGGAAATCACAAGCTGCGCACAGCTGTGAGAACATGACCTCGGAGAGGGGAGCCGGGAGGGTTGTGACCTCGGAGAGGGGAGCCGGGAGGGTTGTGGTTGAGCAGTAGGTTGGTGCTGTCCGGGACCCGCTGTTGGCCAGCAGGGCACGTACTTGGCAGGCCTTGCTGCATGCGCTGGCCACGCGTGTGTCAACGCCTGGTCAGTTCTCTGCCACTGGATCTGCTGAGGGGGTAAACAGAGGCGGCTCGGAGCGGAGGAGAGAGACAGGACCCAGAGCACGCTCTGTGAAAAACAGGGGACGCCCTGAAGGTGCTGCGCCTCCCTCCCTTCTCTGCTCTGACCCCGCTGATCATCCTCCTCCTGCTCGGCGGTGTCTCCGGCTTAGTCGGGGTGGTGAGACTCTCATAAAGGGAAAATAATCCTCTAGTGACTGCTTATGCTGGTAACTGCTTATGCCAGGCTGTAACAGAGCAATAACTACTGTTGTGCTTTTAAATATCGTATGCTGGGTGAGCTGTGTGCATAGGAATCCTACACACCAGTTACAGACTACAATCACTCGTGAAGGTGTAGATCAACTGGGATGACTCAGAAGTAGGTATCTAACAAGTGCTTATCATCAGAAACCTGTTCTCTGCATCTTTTGACCTAAGATGTGTGTTGGGGGAGAGAAGTTGAGTTCTTTTCTGTGATAAATCTGGTTCTCTTATGTTTCCTTTTATTTCAGTGTATTTAAAGTTTCTTGTAAAAAAATATCCTTGAAACTGCTTCTCTCCTCACATGAAGCACTATATTAACTGATTAGGATTTCTGGGAAATCAGAAAGTGACATGAAGAAGTGAGTGTATTTGTTCTCTCTGAGTTCTGCATTGGATGTTCAGCGTATGTAAGTGTGACAGATCTCTGAATTCCAGAAATCTGATGAACAAACAGTTAGTAACACACCGGGGAAGAAAATTGCAGTACCATTCCTGTTTTCTGTAAATTGAGATTACAAAATGTGAATTTTAGTTATTTTTAAGGACAGTCTAAATGAAATGTGCTGTTTCTGCAAAGTGTGGACTTCTAACAGATTTATATAGAGAAGGTGGTTTCAGCTGCTAATGTTGGAACAGAAGAGATGATTGAGTGGATACAAATGTTCAAAGGTTCTACTACAGAAGAACTTCAGTGAAATAGATAATTTGCTTTAATGCAAGGAGTGAAATTTTGGGGCGACAAAAATTGAAAGTTCTGTGCCTTGTAAAGCACTGCCTACACTGTCAGGGTCTAGAAAGGAAGGATTTCTTCATTTTAGTCTTTTTTCAGAGACCTTTCCCAGTAACGTTCTCCTCATTATTGAGAGAGAGGCAGACTTTTTTGAAAATAGGTTTGGTTTTTTTTGTGTTGTCCGTCCGTCCCGTGTCCCCCCTGCCCCCAAAACTGGAGTTGGAACCATTCATGATCTGCTGGTTTAGGAGACTTCTGTTTGTAGACAGCCCATTTCTTTCCCAAAGAAACAGACCAATAATGGAGATTATGAAGAGAAATAGCATGATCTTGCATATTTGTAATATCTGCTTTATTTCCAAGGATGAAGTAGAGCTGCAGCAAGATGAAGAGAACCTGCCCTATGAGGAAGAGATTTACAAAGATTCCAGTACCTTTCTTAAGGTGAGCTGCTTTTGCAATTAAAAGTCTAGTTAAAGCTGGCATAGTTGTGATAAACTATTTCTGTGGTGGATGGTATTTGAAATACAGCTTTAAAGGCTGAAGTAATTGGCTGGAACTCACAAGTACAGAAGTTTCCTATGAAAGATAGGAGTGCAACTATTGTTACATTAATCTGATTAAAGGCCTGGGTCAGCTTGCAATGAGCAGTAGTAATGGTGGGCCTGGTTTGGAACTAAAACCACAATGATAGTCTTGACTAGTATAGCTCCTAAAGGTATGCTGAAAACAAAAGAAAATCTGTTACTTTCTCATTTATCAGGCTAACACATATAGAGTGTGTGTGTCCAGTTATCTCCCCGTTGCTCTTGCTGAACTCCCTTTTGTTCTTCAGGGTACTCAGAGCTTAAATCCACACAACGATTACTGCCAACACTTTGTGGATACAGGCCACAGACCCCAGAACTTCATCAGAGATGTTGGTATGTCATAGTAACTGTTTGAAGAGAACTCAGTTTATTCATAGCATTTATTTTTCTTCCCATTTGTAATTCCTTACGGTTACTGAGACATGCAGATACACGTGTACTTCATAGTTTTGTCTCTCTGTGTGCATACATATCAATATATAAGTTTATATGAATGGTTCTGTTTTTAATCTGTTAGGAGGTGATTATTACCAAGGCTGCTATTACTATTGGTTTAATGTGAAAGTATTTAACCAGGAAGATTTATTCAAAAGGAAGCTCTCGCGGTCCCCGAAAGCAGATGAGTCTGGCAAGCAGATCTTAAAACCTTTGGAAGCTTGAATAAGTGACAGTTCAGTTATTTCCCGGGCTGTATCGCCTGCAAGAATGCATGTAGCATGTGAAGTATGGAAAATAGTTATATTTAAGTCAGTAAGCAATATGGATTATATTGACCAGCTCAATTATGTAACTGCTGACAAGTCATTAGAAGGCCTAATGTATTATTGAGTTTAGAGGATGTTGTTTTTTAAGTTTATGTTCATCCAGACATCACTGAACTTGTTATTGAAATCTTACTTTATTAGGCCTGGATTTAATCTTTCTAAAACTAAGATACAGTTGGGTCCCGCTTACCAGGATGAGTGCCTGGTTTTTAAAAAAGGCAGGACACCTCCCTCTGCAGTTTTCTGCAACAGTTCTCTGTATTTTACAGAGTTTAAGATTGTTGGCAACACAAGTGTGTTGTGTTTATAGGTGCAGGCCCAGAGAGGTTTTGTCAGCCTGTTGAGGTACTCAGTTTGGTTCTTCCCTGTATTTTGTCAATGGTTCTGTGAAACACGTCTGGATGTTTAGTATGACAAGTGTCTTTATCTGAAAAGCATCTGGGCTTCACCGTTATGTACTTGAAAACAGTTACGCGCTGTTCTTTGAAATAAGATGAGTATGAAGAAAGAGCAGCCCATGTTACTTAATCTGAGTTCTCACTGCATAAAGAATTGGGAAGGGACCATGAGTGCTAACATGGAAACGAACGTGTCGGCAGCAGTCTAGACCCTTTATTAGAGGTGAGGCCTGTCAGGTGCCTACTAGTTAGCATACATTTTCTGCATGAGGATCTAAACTCTGCTTAGGTGCTACTTCATAATTGGACATGACCCTGCAAAACGAGTAGGGAAATAGTGGTGACAGAACACCCAGTGACATGGTTTTGATATTGCTGTTGGAAGAGACACGCGTACCTGTGGGGTTGGGTTTGGTTTTTGTCATAGTTTGTTTTGTGTGTGTTTGCGGGTGTGTGGGGGTTTTTGTTGCTGTTGTGTGGTTTGGGGGGGGTTTGGTGTTGTCGGGTTTTTTTTTTTGTTGTTGTTGTTTGTTTGTTTTTTTTTCTTTTAAATTGAACTCATTATGCTTGAAGAGTCTCTTACATCTGTTGCTTAGCTGCCAAGAAGTAGCTTCCATTTCTGCTGGTTGGGAATACTTGACTTGCACTGGCTGGAAGCAACACAGCAGTGGAAATCAGATGAAAACAGTCATGTTATTAAAATGTTATATATTTAAGGAAAAGAATGAGAATAACTTTTGGGTGTTTTATGCACATGTAATAAAACATAATAAAGTTAATACTAAAAACTTTGCTTTTACCAGTGGGAAGTTTGAATTAAAGAAAGGAGAGGGATGAAGAGTTGTGGAGTTCGTGGGTTTGGGTGGAGTTTTTTTTTTCTTTCCCCCCATGAATTAGGAACAGTTAAAGTTGTAAATTTAAATGAATGTGAAGCTTTGTCAATAACTCCTACTAAAGCTGAACTGATACCATCTGGGAGACAGGAATGGTAACTTTTTGGTTTGTGCTGAGCCTACTGCTAGCAATAACAAAACAGCATTTCTACCTAACTTTTTTGAAGGGAGAATGTAATATACTGGAAAACTTTGTTGTGGTTTGGTTTTTTTTTCCTTTTTTTTTTTTCCTGCAGAAAACCTAATTAGGGTTCTCACTTTTGCATGAAAGATTTAAAAATTAATGTTATAATTTTAAGTCTGAGAACCCAATAAATAAATGTACCTGTGTTCAAATCTTTGACTGACACCAGCATACCAAACCAAATCTCAATATAAGGATTGCCACACCCTAGTTGCCACCTTAGAAATATCAAAGGTTAAATAAGAGTATTCTATAAATGAATGTTAATTAGATCCTAATATAAACTTATGGATGGGGAGGATAACAAAATAACTTTCTCTTATCATTCTGGCACTTAGAGTTTAAATGAGAAATTGCTTCCTTCTGTGAAAAGCTGTTGTGAACTCATCATTGTAGTGCTCTACAGAAGATGAGAGCGTAGGCGCTACATTCAGTACCCACCGTAAATAACTGGGTGAGGGCAGGAGGTTTTGTGAAGTACTGAACGAAATAATTGGCTTGAAAGGTTTGGTTTGTTTTAACAAAAATTAAAATGAGGCTAAGAATTAACATTTGGACCTATTTAGAATACTGGACAATGCTTAATTGATACAGATTTACTCTCAAAGAGTTGTTAACTTCATGTTTTCTTCTTCTTAGGCTTAGCAGATAGGTTTGAAGAATATCCAAAACTTAGAGAGCTCATCAGATTGAAGGATGAGCTGATATCTAAATCTAACACTCCTCCCATGTAAGTGTTCTTGTGGAAAATGCCTTTCTTCTCCAGATCTGTTTGAAGTTAGCTGTCTCTATCTCTGCAAATCTCTATCTTCAGCACCTGTTCGGAATTTACATTTTCTGTTTCTGTTTGTGTATACAAATTAATCAATTGAAACTTCAGAAGAGTAAAATCAGTTTGTTTTTGTTACTTTAATCTAGATGTTTAAATAGTATATAAACTAGATTTCCTTTCCAGTGTGTGATTATTTATCGTATCTAAAGCTTTGGTTTTCAAGACCAAACTGTCAGCCAATTGGACTGCAGGCTTTCTTCTGGTAACTAAAAGAACATTGTATGATTGTGAATCTCATGATATAATGCAGTTTACAAGAACAAGAAAGGCTTTAAAAAATTTGCCTCTTATAGAACCTTAGTTGTTCTCATAACAGTTTTTTTTGTATAATGTTCTGCTCTTATCTTAGTATCCATTCATCAGATGTTACTTTGTAATTTAAGAACAAAAAAAGTTTAGGCTGGCTGGAAGTGATTTGTCCTATTAACTTCAAATTACCTCTGAGGTTTTGCTGAACATCAGACACGGTGTAAGCATGCAGTGTGTTACTCACAGGAATTCAACCCTATCTAAATGTAAACCTAATGCTGCTTAATGTACTGCAGTCCTAATCTCTACCGAGTAAAATAGCATTATTTCACAATAGTCACATGAGGAACACTGAAACAGTTGTCTGAACAACTGAGATACAAACTGCAAAACTCAACTTGCTCTTGGATGCAGTCTGGCATTCTTAGCCTTAAAGCACAAAAGGGGAAAAATAGTAATCAAATGCTGCCTCTGTAACACCAAATATACTTGTGGAATAATAATGTGTTCCAGACACATTCTTAGGAAGGCAGAGATAGTGGTCTGCTATTCAGGTTTTTCTTAAAGTTAAACATCTTGAGGGGAGTGCAGTGTCATTTTTTTGATAGTGATACAGCAGAGAGTTGTGGGCAGGGGCGGAGGCCAGTTGTAAGAGTGCATTTGAGTGTGTATTTAATAAAATCGGGGCGGGGGGGGGGTGTGGAATTATGCTTCGTTATAGGGATAGAGAAATACACTTCTACCATACGAAAAGTAGCCACGTTTCCAGTATTCAGAATCTTTTGAATGTAACATAATAAACGTCAATTCTAAAAATGTGCCACTTTCCCAAAGTGAAGCCAAACAGAAGTCTGTTAGCCAGGCAAGTGAGTGTTTCCTGCTTAAACGTTGATATTTTCTTCTACATATTCCATGGATGTACAGAAAGTTCAGTGATTCTTTACTAGACATTGTTGTACAGTCTCTGTGGGCATCTGTCTCCTGCTTGCTAAATTAGAATCCTAAAAAATGTTTATTGAGAAAAATGAGTAATTTTTAAAAAAAAACAAATGCAAGAGCATCCAGCCTAGGTTATGTGAGAATGTGTTATGCATCTCCTCTGGATTAGTGCATTTGAGCTGTGTGAACTACATAGGAGACCCTACCCTTAACTGGCTACACAGAAGTGCTGCGTGGAGTATAACTTTCAAAGCACTGTTACAACTTGCCCAAATAATCTATCATCTTTTGTTCAAACAGGTACTTACAAGCAGACTTGGAAGCTTTTGACATTAGGGAACTGAAGTCCAAATTTGATGTGATTCTCCTGGAACCGCCGCTGGAAGAATACTACCGAGAGACTGGCATTACTGCCAATGAAAAATGCTGGACCTGGGATGATGTAAGTGTTTTTCTTGCGGCGAAGAGAACTTAATATATTTACTTAAGAAAATAGTTTGAGGATTTAATTTGGTATCAGAATGTTTTAGATGTGTGTGTTAAGGAATAGTGGGATATGTTGGGTTTTTTTTAAAGAAAAGTCTATGTTCTTAAAAAAATGAAGTCTTATATGCATACCTACACTATTGTGTTAAAAGACTTTTTTTTTTAGGAGTTTAATGAATTAAATACACCATTTTGTTTTCCCTAAGCCTGATGGAAAACTTAAATCTAACAATAATGGGATTTCTCCCTATGGCCAAGTTCCATGAGTTTTCTTTACTATTTGATTTTTTTGCTGTTGAAATTCAGAATATCCATTGTAAATATTCCCTTCTTCCTTGAAATTCTCGAAGACATTTTTAAGGTGTGCTTTTTAATATGCTGGTCTTCTAGTCAAAAGAGTAGATGAGTGTGCCTCACTGACGTACCTTGTCTCTCATAGAATCATAGAATGGCTAGAGTTGGAAGGGACCTTCAAAGGTCATCTAGTCCAACCCCCCTGCAAGGAGCAGGGACATCCCTGACTAGATCAGGTTGCTCAGAGCCTCATCCTGGCCTTGAACGTTTCCAGGGATGGGGCATCCACCACCTCTCTGGGCAACCTGTTCCAGTGCTCTACAACTCTCATTGTAAAAAAATTTTTTTCTAATATCTAATCTAAACCTTCCTCCTTCTAATTTAAACCCATTACCCCTTGTCCTATCACAACAGGCCCTACTGAGCAGCCTGTCCCCATCTTTCCTGTAGGCCCCCTTGAGGTACTGGAAGACCGCTATCAGGTCTCCCCGGAGCCTCCTCTTCTCCAGGCTGAACAGCCCCAACTCTCTCAGCCTGTCCTCATAGGACAGGTGCTCCGGCCCTCTGATCATCTTTGTGGCCCTCCTCTGGACCCTCTCCAACTGGTCCATGTCCTTCTTATGTTGGGGACTCCAGCACTGGACGCAGTACTGCAGGTGGTGTCTCACCAGGGCAGAGTAGAGGGGGAGAATCCCCTCCCTCGACCTGCTGGCCACGCTCCTCTTGATGCAGCCCAGGACGCGGTTGGCCTTCTGGGCCGCAAGGGCGCATTGCCGGCTCATGTTGAGCCTCTCGTCCACCAACACTCCCAAGTCCTTCTCCTCAGGGCTGCTCTCCATCCATTCTCTGCCCAGCCTGTATTTGTGCCTGGGATTGCCACGACCCAGATGCAGGACCTTGCACTTGGCCTGGTTGAACTTCATGAGGTT
>WHYT01017925.1:359545-374206 GCA_009806455.1 Tetrax tetrax
GCTCAACATGAGCCGGCAATGCGCCCTTGCGGCCCAGAAGGCCAACCGCGTCCTGGGCTGCATCAAGAGGAGCGTGGCCAGCAGGTCGAGGGAGGGGATTCTCCCCCTCTACTCTGCCCTCGTGAGACCCCACCTGGAGTACTGTGTCCAGTTCTGGAAGCCCCAAAATCAGAAGGACATGGACCAGTTGGAGAGGGTCCAGAGGAGAGCCACGAAGATGATCAGAGGGCCGGAGCACCTCTCCTATGAGGACAGGCTGAGAGAGTTGGGGCTGTTCAGCCTGGAGAAGAGGAGGCTCCGGGGAGACCTGATAGCGGTCTTCCAGTGCCTCAGGGGGGCCTACAGGAAAGATGGGGACAGGCTGTTCAGTAGGGCCTGTTGTGATAGGACAAGGGGTAATGGGTTTAAATTAGAAGGAGGGAGGTTTAGATTAGATATTAGAAAAAAACTTTTTACAATGAGAGTTGTAGACCACTGGAACAGGTTGCCCAGAGAGGTGGTGGATGCCCCATCCCTGGAAACGTTCAAGGCCAGGCTGGATGAGGCTCTGAGCAACCTGATCTAGTCAGGGATGTCCCTGCTCCTTGCAGGGGGGTTGGACCAGATGACCTTTGAAGGTCCCTTCCAACTCTAACCATTCTATGATTCTATGACCTTGCACTTGGCCTGGTTGAACTTCATGAGGTTGGCACGGGCCCTCCTCTCCAGCCTGTCCAGGTCCCTCTGGATGGCATCCCTCCCCTCCAGCGTGTCGACGGCACCACACAGCTTGGTGTCATCGGCAAACTTGCTGAGGGTGCACTCTATCCCACTGTCCATGTCGCCGACAAAGATGTTGAACAGGGCTGGGCCCAACATCCTCTCCAATGATTAAGTAGGAAATTTTTAAAGTCAAACTGACTGTAATCCTGAGAAGCCTACCAAAATAGATAAACCTTACTTGTGGATTTTTTTTCTTGTATTTATGTATTCCCTTACTGTTTTATCAGGTCAAAGGTTTTTTAGAAGCCATTTTGATTTCTGACTCCTCTTTGGGAACAAGGAGAGATCTTAAAGTGCAAGATGTGATCTTGCTCAAGATCACTGTCGGTGCTCATGTTTTATTGTGCTCTAATAAACTATTAGAGAATTGAGTTAGAGAAAAGATTTTCAAGTTCTTTCTATAGTAACGCATGTAGATCCTTGTGAGGAAGGAAACACTCAATGTATTCATGTAAGTAACTCCATTCTGTATCAGCTCGGGAAAAGCAAAGCGGAGACTGGAGGCTGTGAAATGCTGGAGGTCATCAGGCTTAACAATTTGATGACACAAAGGCTGCTGCCAAGTTGCCCTGTCCTTCAAGACTGAACTGGAGAGTTCCTCCACTTGGGCATTGAATAAAAAAAACTTGGAATGTCAAATAGTGATAAATTGGCTTTACTCCATGTATCTGCATTTTACTCATTTAAAAAGGAACAAGAACAAGCCCACAAAAAAAAACCCAAACAAAAAAAAAAACCCAATCCCACCCTTGCAACAAAACAGTCTATCTGTAGTAGAGCGGAATATCTGATTTAAAAAACGTTTGCATAACCATGTGAGGAGTTCTTAGGTTCAGGCATGTGGGTGGGAATATACAACTGATAAATATCTGTTATTTAGAGACCCTGTTTGAAAGGAATGCAGGACTATGGCTGAATGAGCAGCAAATTTGTCGTGAGTGAATCAGTAGTTGCTGAGATTTTATCTGTGTTCTATGCAGTTTGGGGAGGGGGATGATGGTGTTACTTTAAACTAGATTTAGTTTGTGCTTAGGCTGGAACTTGCATATCCATAACTTGGAATGTGAATCAGCCGAACTAAAGGATCAATCCACTTTTAAGGAAAGAATTTGAAAACAGAGGCATTCATGTCTGTGGTAAGAGACCAGGTAACTACAAGTTAAGGAATAGGCAGCTTCTCTGGTAGCCGTTCTATTACATCAGGCAAAAATGGTGCCTGGCAGCATTCCCCCAGGGGAAAAAACAGTCTGTCCTACCAGAAAAACTGGAAGTGTTGGAGGCAGGAATTGTCATTTTAGTTGAGGGTTATATCCTCTTAGAATGGCTTCTACTGGGTTATTTTTCTTCCCAGTGGCACTGAATGAAGCTTGATTTGATGTGTTAGCAAGTTACAGCTGAATCTTTTCAACTCGTAATGAGTCACAGATGTTTTGCATCTGAAGTTTTCATCCTGTATGTTACTCATTTGCCATTGTTGAACCACTGTCCTGATAAATTCTTGCTCCTTTTTTCCTGAAAGTGGAAATGGAATGTCCTTCCCATATAGTAATAGGAATTAAGCTGTGGGGTTTTTTTTGTGGTTGCTTTTTGTTGTGTGTTTGGTTTTTTGTTTTTTTTTGTTTTTTTTTTTTTTTTTTTTTTTTTTTTTGTTCAAATTATCTGCCTTCACAAGCTTTACATAAGTAACTCTGGGGCTGAAAAGAAACGGCACTATTGCGCTGTTACTAAATCATTTTGCTATCACTCGAATGATAAAATGAAGCAGAAGTTTAGAGGGGGGGAAAAAAAAACACATGGGTTGTATTGGTCTTTAAGTCTAGAATTTTCTATGCAGATAGAATTTTTGTTGAAAGGAATAATTAAGCTGGTCATCAGCTATGTTGCAAACATGCACTTGGGTACTGAAAGGTAACTCTTACAACATACTTTCTGGAAAACAATTCTGTATACCATGAATGGTATACAGACTAACATCTTTAGAAGTGCTTCCTGATGGTTTCTGTGATAATGCTTCAATGCCTATTAAATATTTTTCCTGATATAGCTGTTGATTTATATTTAATTCAGAAACTATTATTACTATTGTTATTATTAGATCATGAAATTGGAAATTGAAGAAATTGCAGCCCCAAGGTCATTTGTGTTTCTGTGGTGTGGTTCAGGCGAGGGTCTGGATCTTGGCCGAGTGGTAAGATGATGTTTTAATTCAATTTATCAGGGAGAGGCTTAAGAGTTTATTTTTATCCTTGTTTTTTTCTGTATAGAATTCTCAGCTGTAACTGCTGGGAGATGTTTTGTTACTGTGGTAGAGGACATGTAATTGTAAGTCGATTAAATAAGTGTAAGTGTATCTGGTGTTAACTGTTTAGATACTGTTATTTTCCAGACGAGTGGCTGTGACCGCGTGAGGAAGCATAATTCTATAGGGTCTGGAAAGCTGTACTGCTGTCTTGTTTTTGATGTGTGCATATTGCCATGGGAGCAGGTTGCCACACTGAGTGCATTTACAACTTTATTTTTTTTAACAAAAGTCTTAGTTTTATGCCAGAAATATTCACGCTAGTAGTAAGGTGCTACGATTTCATCAAGTGAGATAAAACTGTGTGCGTAGTACTGCTTATTTTCAGAAAACACATGGAGTTTAAGTAGGTTTACTCTTAGTGAGCTCTACAAAGTTTTACGTCCCTATAAGATCTTGGAGCTTTATAGTAATCTTTCTGTGTGCCAGGGTAGCGCTGCTTGTGTTGGGGATGGTGGAATAAGAGTTCCCAGTCAGCTCTTGCTGTGCTGAAACACTCTTCGCTTAGTTTGAGCGGTGCTTTCTATTAAAGCAATGCAGCATCTGGTAAAGGACAACGTGTGGTTACTAATCTGTTTGCTTTATCTGCTTTTCATTGTGAGGTTGGTTGAAGTGGCTATTTTGGATAGATTGATTTTGGTCACAGACGTATTCGTAGTAGCTGGGCAGTTCTTGAGCATGGCAATAGCCAAAGGAGCTCGAGTCCTTAATGCCCAGTTGCTTCCCTTTCCAAGGGGAAGCAAGACTTTCCAAGACTACGCTTACAGGAGATAAGGATTAAAAACTCATGTGACTTCTAACTTTTTTTTTTTTTTTGAGGGAGGGGTGGTGTGGTGTTTTTCATTGGGGTTGGGTTTTTTTTGGTGTTTGGTTTATTGGGGTTTTTTTGGGTGTGGTTTTTTTTTTTTTGGTTTTTTGTTTGTTTTTTTTTTTTTTTTTTTTTTTTTTAAACCGATATAGGAAAAGCCACAAGATGATAGCAAAGGCTTTTGGCTATTTATCTTCTGGTTTATACAATTTTACATTGATGTGAAAAACTACCAGAGTGCAGGTATTAGTTGAGACAGGGCCAAGGCAGTTGATCATTACATTGCTCAGACTGGTTTTGATTAAATCTAAGTGTCACTAGGTAAAATGGAGTGCAGAGTTCCATAGTGGATATGTGGAGTGGTTAGATATTTTATTTTTTAAATCAAATAAGATATGTAGACAAGTCGATGTGCATATAACCCTTTTTTTCAATTTTTAAAATTTTTTTTATTTTTTTGGCGCAGCTTGACAAAACGTAGCGCAGTCGTGCCAGTGAACTGTTTCGTTCATCTGTGACACTTATTTTCCAGCTGTGCTTCTAAGAGTCATGTACCTATATGAGTGTTGAATTTAGTTACTTAAGTTTTTGGAGTAGTATGAAATGTTTTATCTATAATGTCTCTAATATTTAGTGTCTACGCAAATGGGGTTACAGAAGATGTGAGGACATTTGTTGGATTAAAACGAATAAGAACAATCCTGGAAAGACCAAGACTCTAGACCCTAAGGCTGTTTTCCAAAGAACCAAGGTAAAGGTTTGGCTCAGTTTCTCCTCTGTTCCTATCCTGTCTTTTCTTGCAACTGAAACCCCCGGTGCTCCACAGCATTTGGTGACGTGCTTTCCGGAAAGCAGGCACAAGGACTGCAGAGTTCTTTTCTGCAAAGTACATTCTATGGAAATAAACATATTCATACCATGAATGTCGAACTTCTGTCCCCTCCTTGACCTCAGTCAGTGTGAGGTATAGAAGTTTTACTAGGTTTTACAGTGCTTGGTAAATTTCTATGGTAGTCCTCTAAATGTGATCCTCATTTGAGCCGTGTTGAAGTGCAGGTCGCTGAGGAGGGTTCATGGATTGATGGAGCGAGAGTGAAATCGTGAGAGGGAAGATGGAAACTGAATAGAAAATGTTACTGTACTGTGTGATGGTTTTGACTCCTGGGTTGTGTAGGTTGTGGGTGAATGGTAAATGAGCAGTTAGTCTATCAGTAATACCTTTTGTGTAAAACACAAGCTCCTTTCCAGACCAAAGGAGAAAACTTCCTGGCTGAGGAACACCTTTTGAGTGGAACTAAACTTAGCAGTAAAACTTGACTAAATTGAATGTCAAAAGAAGTCTTTTAAAACTGTAGATTAGAAATGGATGCAATAAAAAATAATTCTGTAGGACTGGCTCATGATGGTTTTAAATACACACGTGCAGGTGTGTGCCTGGAGCTTGAACCAAACAGAGGGACCGTTCGGGACGGTAGCTCAGTCAGCATCTCCTGACTTCCTGAAGGTGACTGTAATGGGCAAGTGACAGAATCGGTCAGTTTGGCTTAAATTAAATAGTTTTTAAATTAAATAGGGATGCGTTGCGGAGGATGTGTATTGAAGAAGGTGGGGAGAAAGAAAAGTATTCTGATTTAAGAGACTCCAGTGTACGTTATTCAAAAGCTTAGAGAAATGTAGATAGGGATAATAAAGAATTGGTTTGGGTATATGTGGGTGTAACTGTGTCAGTCTTACCGGATACAGAGAACTGGCTGACAATTAAATAACTTAAAGCGTTGTTAACCTCAGGACTCATTTGCATTAATTAATCATTGGTTAGTATTAAACATCCTCGGCTCTTGTCTCAGATTTGCCATTTTTTTAGGAGCATAAACTTCCCTTTAAGGTATCTGGAATCTTTCTTTGACTTGCATTTACATTAATCTGAAGTTTGTTTGAAAGTGTGTTGTATTAGTTACAAATATTTATAAGTATAAATATTGTATGTTTATTGTGTATAGGGTTGCAAATATGTGCAGCTCGCTCATGAGGGAGAGTTAAAAACTAACACAGGAGGATTTGAGGGGACTTCATGTCTTTGTTTAACAGAGGAGAATAGTTTCTGGTATTAGAGAATTTCTCTGTTTATTGAGTGAGGGTTGGGCTGGGGTCAGTATTTATAATAAACACTGAAAAAGGAGCTGACTTATTCTGACTGAGTAAATAGTTTGTTGTGCAAGATGTATTTACCAGTGAGTACGACAGCAAGTGCTACCCTGTTACGTTTAGTTCGGGCACCTCCGTAGATGGATGCTTATGCTGTGCCCCCTGCTATAGAATCTAAGGTACTAATGAATGACATCCCATGTGTTAGGAAAATAAAATGTTTTGGATAGTTCTCCTCAAGACTAGGCTTACAAGGCTTTGCTTGGTGGGAAATTTGCTTAGCGGTATTGTGCCTTTTTATTTAGTTAAACATAAGGTCCAAAAACCCTGTAGCGTGGGTGCAGTTGATCAACTGCATAGATGTGATAGGTCACCTGTTCTGCCTCTCGTACTTTTTCACTAACTCTTACAACCCTTGCCAGAAATCTGGAAATTATTAGATACTCTTGTCTTCAGCTTTTTTTGGAGCCATCTGGTGGCGCTTAGTGAATCGGTGTTTATGATATTGGGAAAAATGGATAATCTGAGCTCAGTATTCCCAGAAGTAGAACTCTGAAATGAGTGTGTAGAACCCTCTTTTCTTCTTGCACCAATTACGGTGATTCCTCATTTGTAGACTCTACATACTAGTCCCTTAAGTTGATCTCCAGCGTTTTAGAGGAAGGGAAAGCAATGCACATGACAGTTAAAGAACATTTTAAACGCTGATGGAGTTGACTGAGAGCGCATTGGCGGTTTGATAGTGGTTCTACTTTTCTGATGCAGTGATATCTTCTAGAAAGGAGTCTTAGGGTGAAGGCTACTTTTGTAACAGAGGTACAATGTGAAACTGTATCTTGTTTTCACTGACTGGCTGTTGTATGACTTGAAAATTATTGATGTAAATAAAACTAGGATCAGAATGCTGATACAAGTATTAATAACTGTTCACTTAGTCTTGCCATCACCTTGTACTCTTTCCTTGTGGTGATTTCTGAGCCTTTCCAATTTCAAGCTGTAACTCTGCTGTAGTTGAAGTCCAAATACCTTAGCCTCTGTGTGAGTTTTACCACTTCCTCATGTAGTTCGTCAAGCCAGATGGCTTCAGCTGCTCTCTGCTTTCTTCTCAAAAGGCTCTTTTGGTAGCTCCAGCTTGCTCTGTTCTGCAAGTTCATGCTTCAGACTTTCCTCTGAGAGTAGGATCTACGCTGCCTGGAATTTCCTTTTCTGTCCGTTGTGCTCAAAGCGTGGGTGTCCTTGCTGTGGCAGTATGTGCGGCGGGTGACACGTACTCTTCTGTGTTGTGTGTGTGCAGGAGCACTGCCTCATGGGCATTAAGGGAACTGTGCGTCGCAGTACGGACGGCGACTTCATCCACGCTAATGTTGACATTGACTTAATCATCACGGAAGAGCCCGAAATTGGCAACATAGAAAAACCCGTAGAAATCTTTCACATCATCGAGCATTTCTGCCTTGGACGACGACGTCTGCATCTTTTTGGAAGGGACAGCACAATTCGACCAGGTAACCGTTATGTTTATTTTTAATTTACTTTAATAACCCTGTTCCATCATCTGAGGCCACTTGATGGGTTCTGGTGGAAGCTGAGACACTCATGGTTAACCCGAACACACGATTCCTCTGTCGGGACTTCACCAGCTGAGTAACACTGTATTTCTGCATATAACCCCATTTCCCCCACCGTGGGCTTACGATACCACAGAAAGCCAGATGGACAAAATGACCTAATTCAAGTTTAAGTGCCTTTTAAAAAGGGAAGAGGATGTTATTTTTAAACAAGATGAATTTACTGAATTGGTTTAGAGGGGCTGGAAAACATTGTTATGGTGTAAGAACAAGTGGGAAGGAGGGGGAAGGGGTATCACAAGATCCCCATAGCCATGTGTTAATTAAAAAAAAAAAAAAGAAACTAAACCCTTAGAAATACTAAATATTACTAAAATCATAACTTTTCAACAACTCTGGCTTTCCTGGAGGTGACCTCTTTGTTCTGGTCAATACAGGTGACATTTAGATGAGTGTCTGTCCCTATTCGAGTGTTCATTTACTAGGAAAAAGAAATAACTACCAAAACCCAGTAATGAAGTCTTGTTCCCTAGGTTGGCTGACTGTAGGACCCACGCTCACAAACAGCAATTTCAACGCAGAGACGTATTCTTCATACTTCACGGCTCCGAATTCCCACCTGACCGGCTGTACCGAAGAGATCGAGAGACTTCGGCCCAAGTCGCCACCACCCAAGTCCAAGTCTGACCGGGGAGGTGGTGCTCCGAGGGGAGGAGGAAGAGGAGGGACCTCAGCAGGCCGAGGAGAAAGGGGCAGAGAGCGGAACAGAACTAACTTTCGGGGTGAGAGGGGTGGCTTCAGAGGGGGGCGTGGAGGTACCCACAGAGGAGGCTTCCCCACCCGCTGATGGCTGTTAGGTAGTTGCTGCTTTCCTCGGTCCTGTGCCCCATCTCTGAATCTTTTTTTAGTCTTGTTTTTGCTGAAGCAAATTACTCTGGGGACTCAAACCAGGTGACTGTTTACATTGTTTTTGGTGCAAGCAGTTACAGTTACACAGTCTGCATCCCCTGACGGGCCTGGCACAGCGCCGAACGCAGCCTCCTGACACCTTCCCTCTGTCCAAGCTGAGAGCACCGTCTCTTCAAACCGCCGATAGGACTGAAGACGCTGCCTTTTCCCTTACGAGACTGGCAAGGTGTGGGCTTTATTAGCTGTCACTTTCTCCAAAACACAGGTTCTTCCTTCTTTGAGGTTCGGGTTTGGACTGACTTGGATTGATATGATGGAGTGGGCATGAAATGCAGTTCTGAATTGCATGGCCGTAGCAGACGTGCTCTCTTACTCATGGAAGAAAAAGTGTTGTGTCTGTATTGACACCTATTTTAACTTCTCTGAAACCAAGGAGCAAATCAAATAAATAGAATTTTATTTTTTCTTACTTGGTTTAAATTTCTCAACTTATTCCTGGGAACGGGGAACAAGTTTGTCTTTCATTTGTGGTCCATGTGCGCTGACTTTTCACGTCTGTAGCAGGGAGAGTGGCAATTCTGTGCAGTTGTGCGTTGTGCTTCATGAAAGCAAGAAGTTTTGTGTGTTTATATGCAGTCTGGAACTTCTGCACAGATCTGGGCTGCTTCTTGAGCAGGGATTTTTCACCCGGAGTCTGTTCCTGACAGCCTTGTTCTCTGGTAGGGAAAACCAGTTCTATTGCAGAGCAGTTGCAATATGAGTAGTAGAGAGACCTTGCTGGAGGTCGTGTGGGAAATGTGAGGCGATGCTGTAAGAGTGAGTGCTTCCTGACAATAATCCCCTGGGAATGAGGGTGCAGTGATCAAACCCAGTGGTGTGCTCTGCCTGCGGACGTTACGTGCACTGGAAACAAACTGTTGCTGATCAGCTCCGGGGAACAGTGTGAAAAGAAAGCGATTCACTTGGGTACGTACAATATTTGTTTTTAGCAAAACCACAGCTCTGAAGTTCTTGGTCAATACTTGGTAGACTGAACAAACCTGATTGGTGGAGTCTCAAACTCTAGGTGTTTGAAAACTGGCTTTTAAGTTTCAAAATGTTTCTCTCTCGAAGCCTGGCTTTTAAGTAACTGTCTTGTAAAGTAGCGGATTATTAAACTTGTTTACCAAAGCTAACATTGAAATATTTTTCTTAATATTTTGTGGGTTTGTTCTCCTTGAGATCTTGGAATTACTAATTTTTACTGTAGTTTCCTCCCTACTCTTGTAAAAGAGCAGGTGCATGAAACCTTAGCACAGAACTTTAGGGTCTGGCCAACCAGCCTCGGTAGCGTGCTTGCTGACGGACCGCTGGAGCGCAGATGTTCTGTTTCTGCCTGGGTTGTATCTGCGCACCTGAAGAGTGCCTGGGTTTGGGCGAGGGGGTGTTTTAAGGGTGGTGCTTGTTTGACTGTCCGTGGAGTCTGCTGAAGGCTACGTGGAACAGCATTTGATAGAAGCTGTTTCGCACGGTAAGGAAACTTTTTCCTGGTTTTGCCATAATCATGTTCTTACTCAAAAAGTAAGTACTGGAGACACTTAACCCTAGGAAGGTTGCTTTTGTGTCAGTGACAATTTTTTTTTTCTCTCAATGAGTAGAAAATGCTAATTCCCATTTCCCCTTTTTACTTATATATCTGTAACTGATAGTCCAGTGTGTAGGCTACTCTTAACATAGGAGATAAGGCTACACTGAAGAGGAAACTCAAAAATAAGCGGTTGAGATGTGCATCAGTTCACAGAAGTTGAGGTGCTGCTCAGGACTTCAGTGACTTGAGAAATTAATTGCACATGGTGGTGTTAAAAAAAAAAAAATTACCCAATAAATCATTCTTGAGCATGCAGAGTTAGAGATACTTTGTTTTGTGGGGGTTTTTTTCCTCCCCTTAAAACTAAAGTAGCTAAAGTAGTGTAAGGAAAAAAAAATACTGCTCCAGAGAAGGCTGCTTAGATCTATCTGGATGGGCCAGTGTCACCAGGGAAGTGTGGTGTACGTGTTCTGAACAAGCAAATGACCTTACTGTTTAAACGGAGGGAACCGGACGAGGAAACAGAACTTGCTCCATGCCCTCTGTGAAGAGAGGGACGGGCTGGTCGCTGTCTGAAGGTGGCACTCAACGGTGACAGGGTGCCTGTAAAGGTAAGACAGTGGTGCTGGGTGTGCGTGTACCCAAGGGCTCGGTGGCTGTGGAGGCAGTGTCCCACTACGGTATTTCCTGTGTACCATCTCCCCCTCCCTACTTATACAGGAGAAACATCTGGTCATTTTTTTAATCACTGTCTGTTGTTTGGACTGTATCTAATCTAAAGTGGTGTCTAGAGATGAAAAAGCTTTTAATTTTATTACTGGTTGTCAGTTGATTTCTCAGCTGTAGTGCTTTAACAGGAGGAGGAGGAGAACACTCTTTATCAGTGAACTGATGAATATTTAATATGTACCACAAGTAGATGAAGACTTAATTTGAGCATGCTTTCCTTGAAGATAAGAAGCCGAACAAGGTTCTTCCTGTCCAGTATATTAAATGCATGATGTCACCAATCTGGTTTGGGATGCCTGTCTAGAGTAGAGGCTTACAGTACTTGGAATATCTCAGAGCCGACATGAACGGTGTGAAGAATTTGGCAGTTCTACTGATAAGGTACTGGGGATGTCTTGGCATGTAGCTTCAAGGGGACTCTAAGACTCCGGTCCGCAGTACATCGGTGTGTGTAAATCCAGCCACCAGCTTGAGAATTCTTTCTGCTTTCTTACGTGGCTGGTTGTAAGGAGTTGGGGAAGCGCTGGGTGTGTTGGTCAGTGGGCAGCGCTCTCGCGGTTTCTGAGGCGCCGGATCACTAACAGGCTCATTGCGTATGTTCATAGATACTGAGGAGTACTTTGCTCAGTGGAGTGGAATTTAAACTGCAAACTAAAGAACAATTTTGATCTGACAATGGACGTTCATAGCATTAAGTCAAGGGATTAATTTTAGAGTACTCGGATATTTTAAAATCCTTGGCAGGGGATAGAAATATCCAGAATGCACTTGAGAAATAGTAAGTGAACACTTCAAGCCTGTTACATTGAAAACGTCTATAAAAGTCTTGTTTCTTGAAGATGGCTTTTTAAGGATACATTGAGTAATGGAAAGCGATAGATGAGACCCACTGTTTCTGTACATAGGAGAAAAAGCAATTTCTTCTTCCAAAATTGGTAATGTTGGTGGCAACTTGATTATTGTAGAAATTGCCTGGTGTAATGGGATGAGGGTCAATTTACTTAATAACACAGGGGAAAACTTACCAATCCTTTTCATAATAAATAGGATCATTGTCACGGGTGAAAAAGCAAGCAGCAGGTAAGTTCTGTGGGGAACGATGAAGTAATTTTGAGTATAATTATTTCAGCAATTAAAAAGGAAAGAGAAAAGAAAAAAATGCCTAACTTCTGTAAATCTGAGTTGACTGTTACAGTCCTGCTGTTTATGCCGGGGACAAGAACTCCACCTGTAGTACGTGTATAACTGTTTTGATTGTTGCAAGACCTGCTGTAGCAATGCGTGTCTGCGTCTTGGTGCTAGTTTAACCATTGCGATGTCTTAATGTAGGTAAATGAACCGTCCGTGAAAGGCTGGAGCTGTGCTGAATTACCTGTGCGAGGACACACAGCTTTGTCCTGCTACAGCTGTGTTCTGAACAGCGCCTCTGCCAGAAATGCTGCCTCTCCATAGGCTGTGCCAGCGCACGTGCTGCTCCAGAGTTCCAGGTGCAGAACAGCGGCTGGAGATGGACCGTGGCTGCAGTACAGATGGGATTTGGCCATCAGCAAACTCCACAGCGTACGGTAAGGAACTGGGTGCTGAGTGCGCGTGGCTGTGGCAGGCGCTATCTCAGGAAGCGGCTCACCAGCTTCCCCCCTCTGAGGGGAAACTCCGTCATTGCTGCCGATGTGACCTTTGTCCGGCGGCTGAGCACAAATGCTTCCCTGATGCAAGTTCTACATCATCCCACTGCCTGATCCTGGTAAGTGGTTGTTCTCAACCAGTCACTGTTGTCTTGCTGTGCTTACAGAGCAGGTGCCCAAACCCTGCCGTAGAGATGGGGGGTACTAGTGTTAGGCGCTGCTCTTTAAGAGGTGTTGGACAGCTTGTGGCAGAGGCTGATAGTATAAAAAAAGAGAACTTAGTATAGGAAAGAATAAAGACACACACGCTGCTTATAATTAGGAATTGCTTATTTCTTTACACATAAAGTTGCTGGTGTCATTTCACAAAGTAAACTGATTTGGAATGGCAACAAGTACTTTTTTACAGAGTAATGTCTTCAGCTAAAAAGTGCTTTTGGTGGCTGAATTGAGTCCAAGGATCCTTTTGTAGTATAGCACTTACATTAAGAGCTCTAAGTTAATGCACAGGAATACAAGTGTTTTGATAAGCTGTCAAACAAAAAAATATGCATCTTGACTGCTTATCTTGGATATTAAGATGATTAACACTAATTAGCAACACTAACAAACATGTTTCAAGGCACTTTTTTTATTTTTAAATGAGGCCCAACTCTTGTCCTTCCTTTGGAGGGTGTTTTTGCTTCCTTTGGAACACTGATGTTTGTAGCAATAGCTTTTCAAGTTTGGACAAGTTCATACCTCACGTACAGAGGTGTTTGGTCCTAAAGATAAAGACAGCCTCAAGTATCTGAGGTAAACAGCTCTTCCAAAGATTCCGGCTTTCTAAATTCTACCTTAAATACTGGTATGAGCAGAGGCTTATTTTTCCAAGCAGTGACTATTGAATAAATCAGTTCGGTGAGAGGAGGTCACTGTAACAGAACTGGTATTAAACAAGAGGCTTTCTTTTCATAGCACCACAAATAACCTTTGGTTCATGTGCCAATTGTCTTACAGTAGCCATGCCACTGAAATTTTGAGGGACAGATGTTTATCTAACTTGTACTGGGAATATTCCACATAGCAAACATACTAAATAAAACCTACCATGTTCAATTTAGAAAATGTAATTAAATAGTATGCTAAGTAAGTTAATTGCTGCCCTTGAGACTAGTACTGTAATAGTGTGGCATTAGCTGTTTGATCACTGTTCTTACTGTTCTTAAACTTAAGTCCAGTTATAAACGGAGTCATTTTTGTGAACAGATAACCCCAGGTGTGGAAGGTTATGGAGAGGGCTTTTGCAAGCAATAGAGAGCAATGCTTGTCCCTTCCAGGGAAAGAGTGTAATTTTTTTGTTTGTTTGGTTTTTTTTTTTAGGTTACTTTTACATGAAGGTCTCTGAAGTATTCAACTTGACCTGCACAATGATTGCAAATCTGTTGCAGGTGTATCCCCTCACTTAAAAGAAAGCAGTGTTTTCTTTTAAGAGTTTTCTAAATTATATTTTAGATATTAGCATCTTTTCTGGCTCTTGTACAACTTAGGACTAGCAAAAGGAATAATTAAAGAGTTTTCTAAATTATATTTGAAAAAATGCATACCGTGTGCTTTTAAGCATTGACAGGATGAAATCTGGAACTTGACTTGGAAAAGAGTCAGGACTCCCAGAAGGTGAAAACCTGAGTGCAGAACTTTGTATTCTACAGCTTAATAAGATAACAAAATCCGCAGTAAGAGGCTGTGTGAAATGGAACTGTACAGAAAAAGCATAGAAGAGATTGAGCAGAGCACAGGGAATGCCCAGGTATGGTGGAGGTGTGGGCTGGGCACCAGTAAGTGTCTCACTTGCAAAATGAAAAAGGAATTGAGAAATTAGACTTGAGTTGCCTTAACTGAGCAGCTGGCAGATCTCTTTGTGAACATAGTATAAGAAATCTATGTAAGAAGCTCCTCCATAAATGCTCTTGTCTTCTACTAGGAACTGTCGGAAAAGCGTCTCTGGCTGCTCCCGCTGTTTCACTATCATCAGCTGAAATGATTGGAGAAAAATGTTATTAGGACGAAATGCAAATCAAATGGTATGTCCTCCCTCCCTCCCTCCTTCCCTTCCTAGTGTGTGTTCTGGGGCACCTTCCCCCGGTCTAAAGGGCGCCGCCTGCGCCCTCTTCCCTCCCTCCTTCCCTTCCTAGTGTGTGTTCTGGGGCACCTTCCCCCGGTCTAAAGGGCGCCGCCTGCGCCCTCTTCCCTCCCTCCTTCCCTTCCTA
>WHYT01017925.1:377404-401064 GCA_009806455.1 Tetrax tetrax
TCCTTCCCTTCCTCGCGTGTGTTCTGGGGCACCTTCCCCCGGTGTAAACGGCGCCGCCTGCGCCCTCTTCCCTCCCTCCTTCCCTTCCTAGTGTGTGTTCTGGGGCACCTTCCCCCGGTGTAAAGGGCGCCGCCTGCGCCCTCTTCCCTCCCTCCTTCCCTTCCTAGTGTGTGTTCTGGGGCACCTTCCCCCGGTGTAAAGGGCGCCGCCTGCGCCCTCTTCCCTCCCTCCTTCCCTTCCTAGTGTGTGTTCTGGGGCACCTTCCCCCGGTCTAAAGGGCGCCGCCTGCGCCCTCTTCCCTCCCTCCCTCCCTTCCTAGTGTGTGTTCTGGGGCACCTTCCCCCGGTCTAAAGGGCGCCGCACCTTCCGCAGCTGCTGACTTGGGGAAAAACCCTCAAACTCAGCAATCACCACAGTTGATTCGCTCTGTTTATGAACATGGGGAGGGAAGAACTGGTATGCATTAGATTAACATTTTATATTTTTCTACCTCTGAAATTCTCTTTTGTTTAAGCATTAAGCACCTTCTAAGTGCTTGTGCCTACAGCACATACTGGAACTCACCGACATACCGTAAGATTCTTGATACGTAAAAACCTTTTACCGCTTCTGTTAATTAATTCTGTCAAAGCCAGTGGTGTTATTTTGACCAGGTATGGGGAATGAGTTTGGGTGCAGAGAAGGCTCACCTTCATAGTGTAGGGCTTTTGGCTCTGGGTGTGCTCCAGTATTGACCTAAGTTTCTTAGAAAATGGATTGTCCAGCTCTGGCAGTGATGTCTGTTAGGATGACAGCAGGGCAGGTTATTATATTCCCATCGCATCTCTTATCAGCTACCCTTGTATGAATTCATATTTATGATGCGTGTTACTGTGGATTTCATTGTCAAGTGGAAAATACGATCTCCTTCACAAAAATATGTATCTCATCTGAAGAAACACATCTGTCTAAGCCACTTTTCAGTTTAAGATAATCACTATATGAAGATTCACTACCAGGGGGAACTTCAACTATTGCACATTGTTTGTTCCCATTTTAGCAATACACATTCATAGGACTTACTTTAATACCTGCAACAGTCAAAGTTTAAGAAGGGTTAAAGAGGTGGTGAAAGCTTCTCTCCTTTACGTGTTCAGAGTGTAAAAGCCCAATAAAGCTTTGTATGTTACGACACACTTCTGGTGTCTTCACACCTTTTGTTGATTACTTGTTTCTGCTTTTAGTCGAATGATTAAAATCTCCTCCCTCGCTTCTCTGATTAGCAGTCTGGTCTCACTAATTAATGAATTCTGAACAAGAAGCTATTCTCCATCTACTCACAGCCTCCGTGCTGATGTGTGCAAAGGATGGCACGTTGAAAAGCCCTTGGATGAGCTGTGTGGGCGCACCAGTTCCCAGCCACAGGAACATACTCAGACCGTTGGCCAGAAGGAAGGCCCCTCCTTCTGAGAGACGTTCCTCAGAGCAGCGGACAGCAGCTGGGAGAGCATCACTCTTCAGATCCAGGCTGTGCTGCAGGGCAACACACACAAAAATTGTTGACTTGGTGAGCTGAAGGTGACTAAAGTTACTGCACTGTGTGCAGAGCAAGACCTGCTCTAAGTAAGTAGGGAGACACTTGCACACCAGTGTTAGTCTTTAGTAAAGCTGGTCTTTAGCCTGGGCAAAAAAACCTTGCTAAAGGCACAGTGAGATTCTTACAGGATGCTGATGTCAATGACTCATCATGTTGCTTCCCCATTTTCCAGGAGTTCTACTCCTCCCTCTTCCATTTAGTTCAACCAGCAGCTCTATCGGGGTGCAAATGTAATCCAGCATGGCAGTGCCGACAGCATCTTTTCTGCAGCTGCAGAGTTATGGAATCGCAGCATACTGAGAACAGAAAGGTCTGCAAACACCATACTCACAATTGGTAGAAGCTGGGGATAGAAGAACATCTGTGTGTCAGCTACCCCCATAGACATGACCAGCTGGCGGTGGTACGCTCTCTCATCCGTTGGAATTTCTGGTCTGCTGACGAGCACGCAGCTCTTCAACAGAGAGTTCACGTACACTGGCAGCACCTTCATTGCGTCCGGAAGGATGAGCTGCAGGAGAGAGAAACCCTCTTACTGAACACATACCACAGGCTGGGGAGGGAGAACTGGACTTCCCAACAATCTAAAACAACTGCTTGTTGCCTTTGATTCAAGAGAAAAAAAAAAAAAAAATCTATACAATTTCAGTATGTGTTGTTTCACACAAGATGTGACACCTCAATGGTTAATACATTTACTAAGAATCCAACAGAAATTATTTGCTCTATAGACTGCAGTTGTCACCTGGGAGGCTGTCATCTTCCTGTAACCCATGCTCATGTTTAGGTACCAAATTAGGGAGGCCTCACATCATACAAGTGGGTGGGTTTTTTATCTGAACAATTTAGGAGGGAAATGGAGGTCCACAGGAGGTGTCTCCTGGCATTGTTTCTAACACTAAACAAGTCATTGCCCAGGCTCTTCATTATTGGAAGCACTGCATGGTAGATAAAAGCTTTAGTCCTTCTCTAAGTTGAATTGCCAGAACATAAGGGTGAATAATTTAAAAGGAAACAACTGGAGCATTGAATTTTAAGTCATATAATTAGGACGTGCTAATAATTCTAATCTATATGTTACATTCAAGAAGAAAGAATTGGAAAATAAATACACTTTAAAGGAGATCGAAGGAACTAATATAAATCAAATGCCTCCCAACATTAGAGTCCTTTGGTCTTGCTGTTAACTTCAGCTCCGTGTACAGAATCACCAACTGTCATTTTAAAAAAAAGAAAACCAAACACAAAAAACAAAACACAAACCAGCAAGCCAGCCATTCCTGCTGTCTTTGAAATGACTCAAAATCTGAAGGATATAGGTGAATATTTTTAGAGTTGCAAGAAAAATTCAACTTGAGACCTACATGCAGATTCAGATTTTTTGCTAAGATACAATGTTATTTTAATTTTTTTACAATAAGTCTTATTTGTCAAAAATTGGAGTACTAAAATCTTTAACAACCTAAGAAGAAAAAAATGAAAGCTTTGTGAGTCAGCACATAATTCCAGCAGGAAGCAAAAGGCTTTCTCAGCTCCTTAATGTGAATATGATCATCAGTTTCCTCAACTGCGTTGCCATTTGTTCCGGAACAGCAGCCTACCATTAAACCCCACCTGTCAGTAATTACATTTGAAAGAAAAGGAAAAGCCTGTCCTGAAATGTTTCTTTCTGGCACTGCTGCTGTGGCAGGGGTGGTCATTCATCTGCAAAGCCTGGCTGGGGGAGGGCTGAGTTTGGGTGGGTTTTACCTGGTTTACTGTCAACTGGCTGGCGCAGTTCTTCCTGTAACAGGCCAGCATGTGAGCTGTCTGATTCACCAGGATCTCCCTGACCGTCTTCAGCGGTTGGCTTAGAATGTCTTTAAAAGCTGCAAATACAGAAAAATAAAAGGACGTGCTAACGATGTGGACATGCTTTTAAAGAAGCTGTATTCTACTAGCTTCTAATTGTGCTAACCTAGGGTCTATGGCTGCAATTTCCTCTCTTTTACAGACCACATCTTGGAGGATGTTTATTCATCTTTGCTCAAAAAAAAAAACCAACCACCAAGCCTCCAACACTATGATAGGATGACTGTTCTATCTATACAGGTTTGTGCATCATGTGTTTCTAGTTACCTTCACAAGCATTACTTTCATGACAGTATGCCTAAAATATGTAACCTGTTTGTCCTTTCAGTTCTGTAATACTCTAATGGTTGCTCAGGCTTGGAGCAGCAAGTTACAAAACACACTTTCCCACTAGCTGATCACTTCAGCTCCCTTTCCTTCCCCTTCCTCCACCCCAAAGTAAAAAAGGAAACAAACTCAACCATTACAACTTTACCTGACTTAGCAAAGAAGTTGATAAGTGCATCGGTCTCACAAGTCTTGTAGACATCGGCCAACTGGGAGCTACAGTTTAAACCTATATTGTGGATGCGAAGTCGTCTTTGACCACTTACTGATGTGTAAAGGACAGCACACTGAAACAGAGAAGCAAATTACCATTTATTTTTAATTTTAAAACAAAGATTCTGTCATGCAAGAGCCACCTACTTTGTGCGTAAAAGGTACAGAATTACTTGTGAGGATAGGCTAATCTCACAGTGCTGCTTCAGTTATCTGTAGTACCGACACACCTGTATTTTTTAATGGAAGTATATTCAACGTTATGGAAGTTACAAATGTTAAAACTAAAAAAAAATAATAATATGACTGAGTGAAAGGCTTATTACTCTCATTTGCTACACACTGATGGTATAATCTGAAAACAAGAGACCACCAGCTGTAAATCATGCTTGGCAGTTGTGTAATATTTGAACAAATGTACCTGAAAAGACACCATACAAGAGATGCGAAGCTTGCTGAGATGTACTCTGCCCATCACATTATCTCTTGGCAAAAACACCACAGAGAAACTCCCTAATCTTGAACAGCTGAGTGGTTCTTTTTACATGAGTAGGTGAAACAGAAGGTCCTGCTGACCCCTGTATCCTGCATCTGCCGTGGGCTTAGATACTAAAAATTGCAGGTGTAATTTAAGAATTTCCTTCTGACTCCAATTCTACTTCAATATAATGTTGATACTTCACTACAATGCGAGCTCCAAAGCCTGCAGGGCAAACTCAGACTCCAAATCACCGCAGCCTGCCTTGCAGGAGATAGATACTCCTCAAGTGCCTCTCACAACAGAGCTGTGAGTGCACCAGCCACGTGGCAGATGCATCCCTGTCACTGCTGCACCACGGCTCTAGGACGCGACTTTACGTGTACCAAACTGCATCTTTCACAGTGCTGTATTCATACCGGGATTAACCGCCAACCCAGGAAATGTATTTACAGGGGCAAGCTAAAAGCTAAGCAGAACAGAAATAAAAAGTTCAGGTAAGTCCGTGGCTTAAGTTTAAAACCTTGCAAGCTGAAGCACTTTCTGTCATTAAAACAAGAAAAAGGTCACGACTAAACACCTAGAATAGTAACCGTTATCTGATCATAGGTGGGATACTCCCATTCCTAACAAGAGATGTATCCCAAGTCTGCCTGTTGGCAATTTAGACGGACAAAGAGATATCCATTATTGCCTAAGTGGCATTTCCAGAAACTGTTACTGACGTCTCGTTGTGGACTAAAGCAGGAAGCAAATATTTAGTTACCTTTGGAATGATGCACCACTCTGCATGAGAGAGAAGGCACTGCACGTCACTGAGGACATCATGGTGCCCTGGGGTGAGCGCTGAGAGCCCAGGGCAGCCAGGCGAGGACTTTCATGGCACAGGTACCATTGCTGGCGGGTCCTGAGCAGTCGGTAGGGTCGGCAGCGATATAATTGTCACGAAAGACATTCCTACCCTCATGCCTAACTCACAAAGTTTGTGCTTTTGAGGAGAGATGCAGCCTTTGGGTAATTAATTAAAACCTTATTTTATTAGTGGTATTATGTCAGAGTCTGCAAGCTGTGCCTTGCTCCCATCAGTCCTACACCATAACATTTTTGTTGACAGCTGCACAAGTCCTTGCTCACAATCACATGATATTATATGCAATTAAGTTTCTTACCTGAATTAAGGCTCCAGTGTCTTCATCCAGTTTGTCATCGTGTTTGAACTCCACTGTCACTGCCTTGTCACAGTCCACAGCTGCCATCTCTATATCTGTGGTGTTGTCCATGTAAATGGCACCAAAGAAGTCTGTAGCCCTGAAGCCTACAGCCAGATTAAAACAAAACAAACATATTTCATTTAAACATGGCAAATAAAATTGACATTCTTTTTGTGTCTTTCTTTTTATGGTCAGTCAATTTTGCTTACTGACACAGGAACTATTTTCCCTCTGGGTGGATTTGCAGGCTCAGGGTCCCCACCAAGTGTCCTTGCCAACGGCATTTTTAACAGGTGGGTGAGAGGGAAAGGCCGATGGGCCACGAATCGGCACTCTGACCCCGAGATCACCTTTGGCACTGTTGACTTGGCCACTTTGTGTGTCTATGCTTCTCAAATGCTTAAATTTGAGGTAAGAATCAAAACTTGAAAAATAGACACAGCAATGCCATTTGAAGTATGAAAATGAAGAAACGTGTAATATCTGGCTACAACTTAACTTGCAACCCACACTGCATGCACGCTGATCAGAAGGCTCACTTGTATTTGAACATGAATGACAGGGAGGCATACACAGAGAGGCCGTAGTCATGCGTTTTATCAGCCTATCCAATTACTTTCCAAGGGGTATGTAATGAGGGTAAGATCAGGTTAACTGTTTTACAGGAATCTGTACAGCACTATATTATTTAAAATTTGGTATTTTCATATGTATTAGAAAAATATATTATGTATACACACAATTTATTTAAAATTATATATTACACATTCACGTTCATTCTCATTCCCAACGGGTACCATTACCTGTACTTGTCCGAACCCTCATTACTACATCAAACCCGGTCTTTTTTCCGACGTCCCTCCTGAGGTCACTTAAGAACCGTGTGCTGTCAGCATCGAGCTAGAAACGCAAAGCAAAAGCCAAAGCTGCAGGTCACCACCGGGTGGCAGCAACAAAGCAGAAACCCAACGCGCTCCCCCTCCTGATCCCCCCGACATCGAATCTGTTCTCACATTTAACATCTCGCTTCCTTTAAGAAGAGAGAAACAATGTTGATTGTTGTTTTGTTAACAGAAACATAAATATGCAAATAGCCACCAATTCATGACTAGGCTTGGACACCCAGAATTTCTATTCAATTTATCTCCAGTAACATCTCTTCTTGCACTTAACCTTGCAGCCTAGCTAGGATGTTAGAGCACAGCCTGAAGAATTACAGAGTAGCCTTGCTGACTGTGCAAAAAATGCTTTTGCAGGACACAGAGGAAGTCCCCTACTCCTCAGAGAGATTCATGTGAAATTTTAAACAAATAAGTGTTATGGCTTTTGGGGGCTTTTTCTCATAAGCATTTTTATCTGCATACACAGGAGTAATCGACTTCCCTACTCGGATGTGGATGTAATTTTAACATACCAACCAACTTATGACTGTTTCAAGATATATATTTGAACCTGATCTGTCATTTACAAGTTTGATTTTTTTCCCTGGGAGCTTCGAGGTGAATTTTCCAGAGTCACTCTACTTTTATGTTAAACGTCGAAACACACGTTGAAATGAAAAGAAAAAGAATAATACATCCCCAGGTGTCACTATCTGAAAGGCAGGAAACCTGCATCGCTTACCTGGAAATTGCTGTACTTGTACAACGTTCCTCCCGTGTACATTGTGACAAGCCCCATGGAGGCTACATCCACATACTGATTTGGGAAGAGGAACAAATTCACACAGCAGCCATTGGTCACACAATCCCTGGCTAAGGCCTCGTAAGAACTGACCTGGGGCTGGAAGAGTGTCTGCACAGAATTAAAAAACACAAGCGTCAATGTTAGATGCCGTTCGTAACCAACCACAATCCCAATGCCCACATGAAGAAAACAGATGAAGTGGAAGTTTTAAGTGAGGCATGGATTTGACTGAAAACACGTTGCCCCTGCCCGTGTACTCATGCAGGGAACCCACTCGGTACGTTCTTGGAGAACTAAAGCACTAAACAGGGCAGGTGGCAAAGGCTCTCGATGGGCAGAATTATTTGCTGCTGGGGAGTTTCCTTTATCAACGGGAACAGCTGCTCTACCGTAGTTGGACTTCGGTGTTCCTGTAGGTGCAATTAACAATATACCTACATCACCAGGGCACAGTGAGAATGGGAATATAATTAAACAACACATCTTAGTGAAAGAAAATAAATGAAAAAACATCCAGGCTCTGTTAGAGAAATCCAGCATCCCTTGTTAACTCAGGTCAGAAAATACCTTTTCTTTATCTGTGTTGAGTAGTTTTTTGTCATCTCTGTTTCTCAGCTTCCCTGGTGCTTCTGCAGTTGGCAATGAAGAATGGAAGATAAACAATTTTCCAGCACATTCTGCAGCCTGTTTCAAAGACACCATATTGGCGTATTTATCACTGCTAGGATAAACAAGCCTTATTTTCATACACTGGTACCTCAGAGAACAGTGTCAACTTCCTGCAAGTTCCTCAGAGCTACATAATTCATTTAGAGACTCAAAGCTTGATAGAAATAAGTCCCAAAACAAACTGGGTATTTCATGTCAACAAATAACTTAGTCTAGCACGCAGGTATGTTGGCTGATGCACTGTTACAGTAATTTCTACACAGGAATCTAAAATCTTGATGGGCAAAACTAGGAGTACTTCTCTTGGAGATTTTCCAATTGGATACAAGCATCATGCAACAAGTATCACAAGTACAAATATTGAAATCAGATAAAATGAAAGAGAAACGTAATTTAACAGAAAAAAATATTTCTTTCAATTCAGGCATACTAGTGTTTACCACGTTTATAGACAAGTGTTGATTGCATTCCTGAACGAGATTCCGCATTCAGATCTACAGTAAAATGCAGTATTATCAAAACTTGAAATGAACATTTCTTCCTGTCACTAAGAAATGAGGTAATGCCAGTTTTATTCAAGTTTTCTATTCTTATTTAGAACTCTAATGAGAACATGATATTTACTGAGATGCCAAATAATGACAAAACCCCCTGAATTCCAAAGACAATAGTAACAACAGTAGCAGTACTGCAGGCATCTTTGCACTATTAACAAGCTTTTCCACCAAAATTTAGAACATCCAGTTTATCACTTACTGGTGAGACAGCTAATGGGAACAAACAGAACAGAACAGAGTAGTTCAGTTGGAAGGGATCCACAATGATTATCTGCTGCAACTGCCTGACCCCTTCAGGGCTGACCAAAAGTTAAAGCAAAGTGAAATGAAAACTGATCAGCAATTCTGAGGTGTTTGAGTATTGAAGAAGTTGGGCGAAGGTGAGGGGAAGGAAGGAGGAAAAAGGGGTTTGTCCTTCTGCTCCAGGCTTAACCGCGCATCCAGGCTAAAACTGCAATACCCAAGACTACAGACACAAATCAGCTTTGGTACTCTTTCTCCTCCAGATCTTAAGATGTTCACAAAGTAAATATATTCCACATTTCAAAATAAGCTATGGCATTCTTCTGGGAAAACTAGAAATCTCCCTGCTACGGCAGAAATGCCATCGGAGACACTATCCTACTTTTAACTGAGCTGAAATTTCAAGCATAGTTATCTTTAATCACAAATGCCAATTTCTTCAGTTCCTTTTAAAAAGCATTCTGTCAACTGAAAGACTTCATAAATCCCTAGTTGTCATGCTATTTGTCACCACAGGAATTACTGACATTGCTTTTGATACATTTTCTTAAATGTACACATGTTATTTCTAAGAGTGTATTAACATCTACTCAAAGTTCACGATTTAGTTATACACAGCTTGGAGATAAAACAACTATTTTAAAACACCACTGGCTGGTTTCGGCCCCTACAAATCTTGTGGTAAACCACGGTGGCATTCTTTTAACTGGCAGCACTCCATGGAAATGTCAGCACTTTAGGGGATGTCCCGGACACGCAGAAAGCAACTGGGGATGCATCCTGACCTGTGGACTCACTTTCAGCTGTATTCAAGCTGTGAGAACTTGTCAGTTAAGCGGAAATCATCCTTCAACCCCCGACCCGATTCAGTCATAAATAGCCAGAAATAGCTCATTTTGCACGAGAAGTCAGCAGAACCAGGAGAACAGGCAAGGCAAGATGCTACCTTAGCCTGACTTTTCCTGCCCTTCACATGTGCAAGGACTGGATATCTGTGCAAACATCCAGGTTATCTATTAGTTCTGTTGCACTAACTAAACCCTTTTTTCTCTCAAATGCTGAACAAGAAATCGACTCCCGCTCCTCATCTTCTCCTAAGCATCCGTTCTGTGTACAACGGACCCTAGGGACTGGTTTCCCTTAATAAGCAAAATCTGGAAACATGTTATGCTCGTCAGTGTTCTCATTCTGACTAAAGCTGTTCAAATACAGTGTTAGAATAACAGAACATTAGTGCTGGAAACAATCAGTGATTTTTCTTTTTTTTTTTTTTTTCCTAATTTCCCATTGTAATTTCTCAGTACTTGGGACTGGCTTTTAGCAAATGCAATTTCTGCAGCTTATCAAGCCTTAGTGTCATTAAAGAGCTGCTTCCCTCACAGAGAGGAACATTCTAACCTTTAGTGCCTCCATGCCAGCCTGGATAACAGGAGCAAAGATGGTCTCACTCTCGTTAGTGTCTGCAAACATCTCTGGAATCTGGTCCAACAAGCTATGAAAAACAAAAAGGATCAGTGTGTCAAACGGTTAGCGTATTTAAGATAATCCCCAAACACACCTTGTAATATACCAAGTCTTCACACAGGAAGACCTTTTCCATGCAAATTTATATTTTTAAAAATATTAATTTTGATTGCTCATTTTCTTAGGATTCCAGCCAGAATAAAAAAAAAAAAAAATCTGAATTTTTAAATTCTCAGATGCATTATTTCAAAGCTGAGTAACACAAGGGAACACACAAATAAAAAAAACAACTAAAAATTAAGGAGCTCTACTGTGTTGTAAGGACTTAAGAGTCCTTAGATCATATCTAGGTGTGCATCATGTACACTGCAAGAGGAAAAGCATGCAACAGGGCACACAGCCGCAACTCCCCTCCCAGTTTTGAAGAAGCAGAGCTCAAGATGCATGGTCTACACCTGGCCAAAATGTGCTTTCAAATTCAGTACTGGAGGGCTGTTGATATCACTTTTTCTTTGCCTCAGAGGCATCTGCTGGCTTCTAAAGTATTTCAATAAATACATGTACCGCCCAAAACCCAACTGACTAAAAGGAATAACGCATACCACAAGCATTCAGATCTTATTCATATATGGAATAATTATACTTTACTTGACAACAACAGATCGTGATTCCTGAAAGTTAACCAGGAAACCATCCAGCAAAGGAACAAAAACTTCTCCAACATCTGTGACCACCATCATCTGGGGCTGAGCTAGGCTGCTTTTTACATTAAAGAAGTGGAGGACCTTGTTGTAAGTGACAAAACCAACTCGAATTGCTGAGGATTCTTCTTGCTCTTCTCTGAAAGAAAAGAAAAAACAAGTGGTTATAATTCTGAAATTCTGACCTTGCAATAAAAGCATTCCTTTGAAATGCAAGGCTGCTTCCAGATCATTATCTGGACTGGGAGCAACAAAGCAAACAACCACCATAATGGCCTTAATTTTTGCCTTAGGTCAAATTAAAATGCCCTGATAAAATCAACTGCTGTATTATTTACTTCTTTAAAAATATATGTTTACATCAATTCTATCAGCTGTGCATCCTATCCAAGCAGTCAAAAGTCCCCCAGATAAAGAATAAACCACACTGTCCTGAAAACATGGAAAAATGATCAGGACAATTAGTTACAAGATACAATCAGAGAATTAGCTTTATTTAGAATACACTAGAATTCAGTGACACTAATGATTGCTGCCTAGTGAGAATAGTAACTAGGCTTGAGTAACGCTTGGTGACTTTGGTGAGTCAATCTTCTGCTTCAGCAGGACTACTTTTAAGCAGCAAAAGCTGCTAGATCCTCTGTAGCTGTGTATCACACAGAAAATCCACTGTCGAAATTACTGATTATTGCTAAGTTCCCTGGCCAGCCAAAGCCAGCAAACTGCTGCTGCGAGCTGCACCCGCAAGAACACCGAACACCGCAGGCAGCGGGCTCAGTCTCTGTTTCTGCGGAGGGGACTCCTCTAAGCAGCGGCCTGCTCTGCCGTTAGCAGTGTAATTAATAGTACTGATTAGACCCTGACCAGGTTTGCAGGCTTAAGTTTGGTGAGCTTTTTCCTAAAGGCGATCCTCTTCAAAAATTGGTCTTAATTACTAATAAAACAGCACCTTCCTGTAGTAGAGTGTTCCTCTCGCAAATGACAAAAAAAATTCCCTGCTAATTTTGGTGGAATGCCTTATGTTTTGCTTTTAAACTAATATTGTTTAAAGAAATAGACAGTCTGAAGAAACGGAAGGGCCTGTCCTTTATTATTTAGCAGCAGAGATCTGCAGAGTGCTGGTGAGGAGAATAATTGATGTGTCTTATTTGTGATGTAGATACACTTGCTTTCATTGTTCACCAATCTCCGTATTCAAGCCTAGGTGTTTCTAAACTGCCAACTACTTTTTGTTACTACACTCATGCCTTTTATTAACTTCAGAGTCACGACCAATCCTGATGGAAAGCTTTGATAAACGTTCAGGATAACATCAAACACTCAAGTCTCCAGTGCAATCTTCAGTGACAAAGCACTTGAGAGATGGCCTTACAGGGGCACCTGAAACTGATCCCCCACCCTGGACTGGAATTTTTTTTCATGCACAGAGATCCCAGAAGGACATATGATAAAAGATTTTTAACATATCCCAGATTATCTCAAGGATCTCTTCTCCCACCATTCCTCACTTTGCTCGCTCTGTTTAAGTCTGCTCTCCCTCTTGCAAGTGTTGTTATTTAGAACGCATTTTCCTTCTGAATGTTCCTGATGGTTTTATACGCCTTCCCCGAGAAACACCTCGTCCGCTTAATTTCTCAGTCTTTCACTGCTCTCCTTAAATTATGCAGGCACATATAGTTAAAACTTCAACTAAAACAATACTAATATACTAGACTAAAACCAATACTAAACTACACTGAAATAATATCCTGTCAGTAATATTGGTCAGTAGTAACACTAATACTGTGTGTTTCATGCTCACAAAGGAAGTGTGCTCTATTTCATAAAGTGTTCATTGCCTACAAGGTTTGTTCTCTCAGATAGACACCAGGACAGAAAAGTCTCACAGCACAACTTTAAGAGTTTTGCTAATTATTAATAAAAGCTAAAGATACAAGCCACCGATGTTACGGCTTTAGAGAAACTCGCCATTCTTGAGTATTCTGGTTTTGATATTTCTCTGTTTAATGAGAAAGGCAGCTGGGACTTTGCTGATAACACCACTAGAGTTCACTACAAGAAAGGAAAAGAATGCAAGCTACATGTGCAATCACCATGGCAGATTCTTTCCATTCATACAGTAAGCCCAGACATCAAAGCTTAAGAATTGCCAGCAGTGTTTAATTTAACATTTGGTCACTATCACCCCCAAAATGGCTGTACTGTACATTTTGACATTTTACTTCTCAAGACGTAAAGCTGCACAAAAACCGCAGCATAGGGAGTTAAGCAAAGCACACTTATGTTTCTTTACCTAGGAAGTTTATCTAGCAGAGTCTTCAGTTCATCACATATGAGTTTAACTAGGCCACTCTTTATGTTTCTGTATGACACATCAATCATGAAGATATAAGCTGGTGGCTTTGGAGGCTTGTTGTTCTACAGAAAAAAAATGACAATTCACAAAGAAAATTAGACAGCGTCCTGATATGCCAAAAGATGTACAGGTGCTACCATAAGACAATCTAAATATAGTGCTCAGTTGTTTGTAGAACACTATGGATCACAAATAGTAACTATTCCAGAAAGCTGACAGGTATTGGGTAAGTCCACTCCTGGAATAAAACATTATTACTGGAAAATAGCATCCTAATGGAATGAAATATGTAAAGGGTAACAGTTTACTAGATAAGATGAAACACATTTTCTGCTGGAAACCAAGCATTTAAGCAAACTTGCCTTTTGGCTTTTTTCTGTACCCATACTGATTTTGCATTCCTGATACCAATATGCAATACCCTTTTGTTAACATGGATGCTTAAATTCAGGTTTTGTCAGCATTTGCCTCTAACAACTGTTAAATGATTTCTAACCAATCTGGAAACAGAAAATACTGCTTACGCACTGGACCAGAATTACAATATCTCTGTTCTTAGCGCACTAAGTACATCTGCATCCTGCCTGTCAGGCTTGCTGGCTCACGCTCCAGTGCATTCGGGACAGCTGGACTATACTTTCGGGAATAAGCTGCCTTTCTGTAAGATAATCACACATAAGAGTGGAACCTTCAATGTATGCGACTGCTGCGTACACAGCAGTGACTTGGGCTGGTATGGATTCCTTTGGGAATTCCTCTTATTCACAATGGAAATGGCATATAAATCATGACATGACTTACACTACTGACACAAGTTTCTGTAAGTAAGAAAAAGATGAAGGTTTTTTGTTTCCAAATAAAGCAATGTAATGCTTAGAGATGTACCCAGGAAGAAGGTCATACAAAATGAACATAGCAACAGTAATCACCGTACTCCCTAAGATCAGTTTTCCTAATTCCCATTAAGACAAGTAGTGGTCATTACTTTGTGCCAAATTCAGGACAGCTTTTCCATTAAACTGTTTCACTGCCTTCATATGCAGAGTTTTGACCACTTAACCAAATGATACTTGTTAAACTAAACCTCAGAAAACTCTACTTAAGAAAAATAATATCATCTAACCTTTGAATTATGACTTATCTATAGGCCCTGGCACACTTTAAACATTATATCCTTGATCTTGTTTCATTTGAATCATGTAAATCAGGATTAATTCCTGTGAACCAAAACCAGGCAGTAATATTAAAAGCTGTTCTGTTTACTGTCCTTGAATTCTAGTTTCAAAAATCGTGTCCAACTCTACTTCCAAACTCTTGTATTGCATCACCATTTATAAAGAATCCCTGCAGAATTTCTGACAAATATACGGTAGAAACGAGGACTTGTGCTCTTGCCACATCCGCTCAGCAGGAGGGCAATAATGCAAAACAGCTGTTATTTGTTAACATTTTTTGTAGCTGTTCATCCTTGTCATTTGATAAGCACAAGAGGAAATGACTTTTCAGTTCTAGTCTTAAACTGGATTTATAAAATAATTAAACCTTTGCAACTTGGAGCAAAACAAAAAAAACAAATTATAAGATAATTTAACTTCTGTAAAATTTAGTGACTTAGCATTTCCAACATGAGGGTTAATTTTGTAAGAGCTTTCTTTTGGTGGCATTCTAGTAAGTCTACAGATGGGCTACTGCACCAAGCAGACAGACCGTATGGGATGGCTTATCAAGGAAACCCCTTGATTTAAGCTGTATGGCAAAAGCCACTGCACTAAAAGATGCATTGTGATGACAACTGCATCACGCGGGGTTACACGCTGGAGTAGAGGAAAAGATTCATGAAAATGGCACAGAGCCATTTAGTACACAAGTTTGCAGAAGTTTAGCTGCCAGAAATCAGCAAAGCTTAACCGAATCTGATGGAGCTACACTGGATGTACACTGAGGACCCTGCACTGTATTTCTGTAACGCCTCACTACAGTTCTCTCCTGTTCTGGGCTTTAACCCAAATTTCAATAAAACCGATTCAGGTCATCTCAGGGATTTCACTGGATTTTGGAGCGGTACCCTAGTGAGAAAGCTGAATTAAACCTGTTCATTTTCTTCATACCAGCAATAATTTGATGGTCTGAGGAAGTTACGGTATCTACCTCTAGACTTTGTAGGATCCGGTTGCCTTTCCTAACCTTATCATGACCTCAGTTCCACTGACAGGAAGAAAACTCTGCCTCACTGCAGCAAGAACAGAAAAATATGTTCATACTGGGGACAGATGAACTCACACTTGCAGTTTTGTAAAATGAGCTAAAGTTTGAAAAGTTTAAGTAATTCATGCTTTTGGAAGTATCAAATACAGTTCTCTAACTAAATAAGCCACAAATATTTATACAGTGACTTGAGTGGGCTTTGGATTGAGCTCTTCAGTGAGTTAGTATTAGGAGAGTGAACCCATTCCATTGTAACTTACTGGTCAGAACACCAAAACTACTCTTACAAGGTCAAATTCCCTTGCTAAGGTTTTCAATATTGGGAAGGTAATTTAGGCACGTGTCTGTCTTCAAAATCAACAGAAGACATGCATCTAAAATGCAACACTGCATCAGAATTTCAACTATATCCCCTAAACACTGTAACATGCTAGTTACAAAAAAACAAACGCCGCAGTTAAAGACCAGTGGTCCATGACTTTGCTGTGCTATTTGCTATTCTTACTTGCTAGTCTCAAACTCTGTAGCACAAAAGAACAAAATATAATATTGTAAGCTTAAATTCTCCGCATCTATCTTCATTTTCTAGAATGTTCCTGGACTCTGATATTCAGCTTACAAGTGCATTTACTCTACTGCAGGTATGTAAGGGATTTTGTTTGTTTTGACATGAAATTGTAAATTAGTTTGCATATTGGAAATACTCACTTGGCAATAATCCAAAGTAGCAACATATTCGTAAGATCCCAGAGATAGCTCAGGCCTTTCATAGTGGTCTATGCGTCGGCCAGTGTGGTCCAGATGTTGAAAGAAGAATGGAGGGACTAAAAGCCAACACAAGAGCAGAAAAAAAATGTTTATGTTTTGGGGAAGAGGGCAACAACCCAACAACTTATTTCAACAGATACAATGTAGTAAGGTAGGCTCCTCTGCTACTTATCAAGGGAAGAGTTTAAACACCCTCCAGGTTTTTTTTCCCACATTGGCTTAAAAAAACCCCACGAAACAAAAAAACCCCCACAACATTCCAGTAATGCCAGCTCCTTTTGTATTTGAAGGACAGAGCATATTCCCCTATAAACATCTATGTCCCACCTCTACCCTGTCAGGCTTCAGTAGGTAAAACTGATCCACGTTACCTCCACAGGCAGGAGCCTGTTACCCTCAGGATACAGGTTTAACAGCGAGTATCTTGTTAGCAGGTAACAGTCTACTCACAGCTTAATTCAAATCACTGGAGCCAGAGCTTTGCACAGGGACAACAAAACCAGCACTTTTCCTCAAGCCTGCACTGCTTCACCCAAAAATGCCACCTCACGGCAAACAGCTCTACAAGGTCCACAGCCCTGGTACAGCCAAGTGCATTGGGTCCTTTGTACTGGGAACCTTCTGCAGCTACAGGTGAAACGCACAGAACTCCAAGGCATTAGGAAATCAAGTGGGTTTGCCACCAACAACTTACACTGATCGAATAGTTACAGGCACATTGGGGAAGAGTCACCTCTGGATTTTACCTCCTCTTTCCTACATCAACGTAAATTTAGAATGCTTATTTTTCACATTTTTGCCTGTAAAAAGTGTATGTATGTGAGACCAGGGGAATATCTACCTAGTTTGTTGGCCATTTTTAGTCCTCATTAAAGTTTTTTTTTTTAAGTGCTTTCTAACATGGATAAAAGACACTGTACTAATACAAAGGATGATTTAAAATGACGCTGCAATTTAAATGACTTTCTTAAAATGTTCACAATGCATTTAAATTATTCTGTATGAGAGTTTAAATTGCTAACGAACTATGAAATTTCTAATCTGCTATGCTTGCACAAACATTTGAGCGTCAGGCAGAAAAGAAGCTGGAATGAGTCTGTCAAGGTTCGCATCTCAGAGTTGAAAAGATGACTGTATTAGGGAAAGCACTATACCGCTGTGATCCAGCTGAGGAAATCCAACTTGATACAAATGTCCAGAAAGGCAAGTTCTGGCAAAGAGCTGGGATTTAGCCAAGAGCGCAAGAACAGTTATGAGTCACATGCAGCACACTTGAACAAATATGGCATGGCATCTTCTGTGAAAACCAACACTTGTCACAGAAGATTAATAGGTTATTTAACCATCACACCCACAGTCATGCACAGGACTAGGCTAACATGGTTCTAAATATTTAGTTCTTGCTGGACATTTAGATTTCTTTAATTATTTTTTCCCCACACAGAAGTTGCTTTCAGTTAGCAATACAAGCAGCTTTGTATCCTAAGTTGACATATTTTTAAATTAAGTTTTGATCATATCAGATTGGATTTCATGAGTCAGCATTATTTTTCATACATTTATTTTTTAAAATTGTACTGAATAAATGTTTCTACATATTTTCTTGGGTATTTTTTTTTTTAATTATTTGTGAGATAGGCCTAGTTACTGCGTGTCACTAAATTATTTTCTCATCATGAGCAATTTAAGAAAATAATTTTAGGGATATAGTTTCTTTCTAGTTTCATGGAATTTGTATGAATCACAGATGACAGAGACATCACTTACCATCATTTGTAAAATTACAAAATCCACACTGGTATCTTCTTCCACCTTCAATAAACTGCATGAATGGACACATATAAGCTTTGCACCGGTTGCAGCGGATTGGTCCAGTCTCACCATGGTTTACAAGATAAAGAGGTGCCTAGATGAAGAGGTATATGAAGTTATAAAATGCAATGCAAACTCAAAACCAAATAAATAAAGCAAGCTAGAAAGCTACTGCTCAGACAGTGCTCTTGTTAGAGATCATTCATTGTCCAGCACTCACCCAAAATCCGCAGTACAGTGGCCTCAACCCCATAGATCCTGAGGGGCTAAATTTACAAGTTCACAGGGCTATTCTGACATTTATCAGAAAGAGAGCAACGATTCACACCAAAAGCCTACCCAGTTTTGAAAGCATTGAAAATTTAGGGCTCCAGGCTGATTTTCTCCTGCAAAGGGTTTTTACACCTCACCAAGAGAAATCTGCTGGAGTCAGGTATTTCGCCTTCTGTCTGCGAATGAGTTTTTCCTGCAGAAATCTATTGCTGCTCATCTTTTGCAAACAATCTCTCAAACAGCTATTTGTTAAGAAAGCTTTAGTATTTTGTCCTAAATGCTGCCCTCCCAATGCTGCCATGTTACATGCTACACTGACATTTAAATGTTGTCAAGGTCACCAGCTAGAGTAGGAGATTTAGAAGAAATACTAATATTTATGGAAGGAAAGTACATACAGTAAACAAATACGGTATCTCAAGCACTTGTCAGTTTAATTACACTGACCATGCTTGCTTACAGCCTCTGCCAAAAACCACAGCTAATGCAAAGACATTTTCCAGATGCGCCTCTCGGTAATAACTGCGCAGCAATTGAAAGATTCCTGTGATTATACCTAACGTTAGAAAAGTCATACTTGAAACCACTACAAAAATAGAAGTTGGCTCCGTTATTTGTGAAACACTACGTTTTGTATTTTCCTTTGTACTCCTTTCAATCCCAAGTAAAAATCTCTGAATGTAAGAATAAGAAAAGAAATCCAGAGTTTGGACACATCACAGATCGGTAAAAGAGGAAAAACGTGACAGCCTTTGAATGCTGAACTACCACTAGCATATTTATTTCTCTTAGGTATTCTGTCTCTTCTTATGGAATGGACATATTTTATCTATCACACACTTTATCTTTTATTGGAGCATAAGAGTCTTTGAATACCTTGAAAATTATTCATGTCCCAGCATTCACTGCTTAGATATATTTTATTATTTGTTTCTATTTTACAGAGGCTATTTTACTCATTTATTTCTTCAAAGGGAAATCCTTGCTTTTTGCCAAGGATTTTATATATAGGAGTAGATTTTTACTACCTGGGTTTTAAGTGCTGCCTCCTGCTCCACTGCGGTATTATTTTACTTTGTGTTCTTTCCTCTACGAAAACTGAGTTTAACACAAATTAAACAATAATGTCAGCTGGCATACTATTAGGATCATTTTTCAGACATGAAAGCCTTGGCTATAAAATCTGCTCATCAGTCACAATCGCTTAGCAAGTTTTAAGACTTCTGAGTTTTGTTCACTGCATGGCAATTCTCTGATTATCATTCTGCTGTATTAGTTTAACGAGGCCTGGAGCTGCTTTCCATTTAATATTATTACAGTGTCTGACCTGCCAGGGGTAAAAAACAAAATAAAGCCATTCCTGATGCATTTATACACATTGATTTAGTAATTTTAAACCTTGTTTTGATACATTTAATGCTACCCAAAAGCAAAGAAAAATTACCCCCAAATGATCATATTTTGAAACATCAAAACTACATAAAAGGCATGAACAAGAACAATAAAAAAATAAATGCCACGAAGTTCAGAGCCTAGGTGCTGACTTTCTTACACGTACTTAGTAAATTACCTTTTTAAAGACAGCAAAAATAAAAATAATGGGTTTTTTTCCCTTGTTTTTTCATATTTGGAGCGGAAATTTTAGTTTTCCCCTCGCTTTAAGATTCTCTTAATAAAAAAAAAATTAGTTATTACAAAGTCCTTTTTAAAAGGTGGGGTTAGAGCCTCAGTAGCCTAAGGGTTATGTTTGCAAAGATTTACATGCACATTTAACTTTATGCACGAAGTGGTTGTCTTGAAATTACAAGGCGATTTGCAGTGCACGAGGTTAAAACGTGCTCAAGTTTTAAGAAAACAGAATCACAGGCAACGTTCGATAAACATACACTAGGCTGGATTTTTTTTTTTTTTTGTCTTGCCCAGAGAAATAAAGGAAACACCAATAAAATCATACTGCAGAAGCTGGCTATTTTTTTCTTCCTAATAAGCTTGCAGGAACTTAAAAAAAAATAATAAAATTAAGGAAAAATAAAATCAACCAAAACCAACCAAAAATGCATGCAACAAAAGTAAGAATTTCATCTAACAAAGAAAAATACTGCAAAAAAGCCCCATCTGTACCTTCATTGATCTATTCATTTGTAATTTTTTTGAAACTAAATGGAATTTACATTTTAGTATTTTCTTTAAATAATTTAAAACATTACATCAATAATGAACACATCTAATAATAAAGCTATCTGTACGATAATTTCAGAATAAGTACTCAGATCAAAAGGATCAAAAAATCTATTACTGATGTGAAGACCACAGTTGTGAAAGAAACTTCATCTCAAAAAAGGTGAAATCTTCCAAGATTACACCTTAAGTTTAAGCATTCTATCCATCAAGAGAAAGTAATATGGTTTTACGTGTGTAAACTGCTATTACATTCCCAACTGTGACGTAACTTTTTTTTAAAAAAAGAATATGTAGATCTCCAAGGGAATGTACAAAGATAAATAAATGTAAATGCATTAAAAACCGTATAATAAAGTAATAAGTTTAAACTAATGAATATATGAAAGAAAAAACAAGCATAAAGACAACAATACTAAGTGGGAAAGTCTTGTCTGATACGCTCCACTCTCCGTAGATGTCACTGTATACCAGGAGATAAAGCAGAGATCTGTTATTGGTCCCATGGAAGCCAGGGACAAACTCTCATAGGTGCAGAGGAGTAAGACAAAATTTTACAAAGCACCTTTTTTCAGGTTTGTTTGGTTTTTAAACAACTGTAACACTCCTTTTCCTGTTGCCTTTCCATGAACAAAGTATCAGCATCGTCTTTCTCTTTCTTAAATCTCTATAAGACAATCTCTACGCGAATCAAGTTAGATATCTGCCATAACTACTTGGACATTTGCTGTACTTGTGGACTTGTTACGGCCTTACAGTTCTCTTCACCCTCATCTCTTCACAAACCTTTGTCCAATTTGCCTATTTGGACCACCTAATCAAGAACAGAGATGGACCTCACAAAAAGAGAACACTTAGGTATTGATTGTTGGTGTTCCAGGACTAACGAAATATAACTATTTCTCAAAACCAATGACTAAAGTAATACTTGGTAGCCTAAATCTGAACGAGACACATAAAAGGGATTCCTTTTACGTAAGCCAAAAGAGTAGAGAGGCAGAAAGAATCAGTTGTGCTGGGAGGCAGAACATTACTCGTTTCTAGGTTAAAGCAAAGCGGGACTGGGCAGAAGAGATGGGAAATGCTGTGAGAGGCCTGCATAAACTTTCCTTTCTCTGGAACCTCAGGGCCTCACTGGAGTTAAGTCCAGAAAACCTATCTGATAAACCATAATTTATCCCACTATTAGTCCAAACAGAGCTGGGACAGCAAGAGTTTTATTTTGGAAATATTTCAGGAAGAACGTCTCTCAAGAATCAGAACAATATCACAAAGCAATAGACAGACATTGGTGGCACAGCTCCAAGATTAAATACATCCATAAAAATTTCCAAAGGGACTATAACCTCTGCTTTAAAGTCTGAGAAAGCTGAATTACTATTGCTTGCTATAAAAATGAAGTCCTGACCCAGTCCTGAGGGTTCCCTGTGATGCCTGCAAAGTATCACTGTATTCATATTGCAGGATCAAGGCCACAGCTGGAAATTATAAGTGTAGGAGTGAGGATTGTTATGAAGCTCAAGATCGTCATGGCGCATCTCTGGAAAGGCGTTCTAAAGAGAAAAGTCAGGAGAGGGTCTCCAGAGAACAAGAGAGGCATACGCAAACACTGAAGAAAACAAGCCATTTATCACAAAACAAAGTGAAATATTTACAGAATCTGTTTTCATTGCTATACAATCCGGGCGGCGAGAAAACATTTTGTAGCCGTGCTGCAAGACAGATCTCTACATGCAATGGACACCGCACCTTGTCTTTGCCCTTTCCTACCTACCACAGCCCAGGTAGATTCCTGTCGTCTCCTTGACACAGACCCTCTCAGTACAGTGACAAGCCTACACCACCAGCTATGTTTTTGCCCTTAGTTTTGACTCCACCAGTTCATTAAACAGACAAGCTGTGCAGTTTGTCAGGGCAACAAATTCAGAAAGGCAGTGTTTCTAAAGTTATTATGTACACTGACATTGATGCAAGTCTAATTCTGAAAATATTCATAGGAGAATTTTAAGATACAACATAACTTTCTAATGAACAGATGAGAAGGCTGTTGGCCAAGTGTGGTACCGCTGCCCCAAGCAAACCTTGTGTTTAATTAGTTCAGTAAAAGAGATGAGGAAAAAACTCCTCTGGGTAATCAAAGATAATTTTGAAATGTAACAGTGATGGTTTTGGAAAAAAAGTAGGTCACAAACCAAACTGTCTCTGTTGCCTAGGACTGTTGAAGGGGTTTGTTTTCTTTTACTGTATCATAGATTGCTTTTGAGAAAGATTAACCAGTCTACAAATAATCCCTTGGTTTTGAGTTGCTTTACTGATTCACATTAAAATGTCAAGAAAGTATTTCCCTTTGTGATGTTCCTACTGTCTTTTATCAGATGCCATTCTCTCTCAGGACAGAAATTATTTTGCCTAGTCTTGGTTTTTAAATGTTGAGCACTATCAGCCTCCTCAGCTGGTAACTCAAGCCAATTTGGATTATCTCCTCTGCAGGGTTCACAGCAGGTTCAAGTATTTTCCGTAACACAGTGCTTTTTCATTTATTTCCTTGTTCATTTGCTTAACTGCAGCACAGCTAAAGCATCAACCACATGATGCACTATCTCTTGGTGCTATCCTGATTTTTACAGACCACATAAAAACCACAAGATGCATGTTCAAACCTTCTTGCTCAAAAAGCCTCCAGACCCAGGCTGAACATTCAGCTGCATACACAGCAGTGCAAAAAAATACCGTGGCACAGTAGCTGAATTTCAAGTTGACGCTGCACATGGGATATGATCCAGTGTGTATTAAAATAAACAGAAAACTAGTTATTGATTTCAGTGGATCATACCTCAGAGTACCGTTGAAATCCTCACGCAGCTTTCCCTTTTTAAGGGGAGTATTGCAACTAAGTAAACAGAGTTGGCAGCTTGAAGAGCGTAAATACAGGCTACTCTATTCAACGTGAGAAGGAGGACTTTAAAAAGTTCGAGAGTAGGAGAAAAATAGATGTAATGATGAAATTTTGATATAAATAAACACCAAAATTAGTTAGCTTAGCTTACTTCTTCAGAACTTCCATATCATACAAGTGACGGGGGGGGGGGGGG
>WHYT01017925.1:401084-413839 GCA_009806455.1 Tetrax tetrax
GGATCAGAAAAGAAAAAAAAAAAAAGTTTACTTTCCATGTTTAAGAGAGGCACCACAAGTTCTTCCAGTCATGATCCCAGACCAGGAATACCAAGCGTTAACAAGTCAGTGCTCTCCAGCACTTCTCAGCTTTGAAGTGCTGACTGTTATTTGGATGTAGGGACATGCTGTATCTCAAGTGAAGGTCAGCAGCCAGGATTAACTGATGATATAAGCAGGAGCGTGAAATCGGATAATCAAGAAACTGTGCTGAACAACAGACTTTCAAAACATTAGCACTTTAAAACAATCAGATGTCAAGCAAGACCTGCCTCAGTCCAGTCTATATTCATCCTAGCAAGAGTGGAAGCTGGTGCAGAGGCACATATAGAAGAAAAGAACAAGGGAAGGTATAAGAGACAGCCAAAACTACCCTAGGACAGTGCTGAAGTCATCATGTCATCCCCCCCCTTCCTGTTAGCACCCCTGAGGGCAGTATGCACATGTGAAATCATATGAGAGGACTCAGGTTCACGCCTGTGCTAAGCCACAGCTCCACTTCCCACCTACCAGTATCACAGACGGCCCAGCACTGCAGTCCTTATCTGAGATTTTTAGGCATGATTGTCATACTAGCTGTAAAACCACCAAAAAAATAAGACAGGCAAGTTTTAGGAAGCTTTTCTACAGAAATGGTATGTAATAATTACAAGGGAGGTAGTCTAGCTTTTTTGATTGCAGGAGTTTGACAATAAAATTAGAAGTTTGATTTTTCAGTGATTTATTCTCTGTCTGACTTGAAATTCATTCAGCACAGAACAAACCAGAAGATATTTAGCAATATATTTTACAGAAGTAAATGGAAAATCTGATGAATGGAGGGCTTCTTTCCTTCTCAAAAACCTGTACTTGTTTCTTTTGTTAGAAGGCATTACTGTGACTTTTTAAACGAACTGACTACTCATGTTTGCATTCCTGAGAACTTTTTACAATAGGAACTCTCTTGCTCCTATTGTTGTGCAGCCAAACGTATTAGAAAAAGAAACTTCTATTAGGGAAAAAAAAAGCATAGACAAGTTTAAGACTGTCTTAGTTGGAGGTGGATAAAGAAGATTTGCTTACCTGCAGGCCTTCTTGAACAATGTTTATTAGTAAACATGCCTTTATGGCTAATTAATTTATTTCCACTGAAATCTGAAAGAACTAGGAGTACTTAAAAGTGTCATGCTGCATTCACAAGCCAACTACAGCTAGCCAAATGCCACAGGAGTACTTGGAAAGTAAAAGGAGAATTTTTTTTATGTGAACAAAAGGCAGCACCAAGTATCTTCACTTCTGAAGCAAGGCTGTTTGTGATGAGCTAAATACTCTTTTTTAAAAGTCAAGTCCTTTCTACAACGTGAGGTTTGAAGGTCAATAGCAAAACTAGCTGTTACTTTAAACACATCACATCTCACATCACATCAGGTAGGAATGTTCATACCCTGAGTCTCGCTTCCATTAATACTTTCACTACTATGAGAGCTGGGATGCTTCAAGCAGACTCCAGAACCTCCAAACATTAATAATGTTTGCATGCGACTCCTCTCTTTTAATAACACTGAGCCACAGCTGAATGCCACAAGTTAGGGGCTGTGCAGAACTGAGTTATGAGCAAAGCAATCCTGTGAACGACACAGACCTGTTCTATTGCTCCTTTACTCTAGGGCTGAGGAGGTCATCCGTACCTCTCTATCTGGCTAGCACAGATTACCTAATTGGGTTAAACACCAGATGAAAGAGTATTTCATCTCCTGCATCTCCACGTATTTCCTGTCCTGCAAGAAGAGGAGCTGCCCTTCCCACAAAATTAATGAAGGGATATTCTGTAAAAGCAGGCTTAGTCGCTCCTATTTTTCTACAGGACAGAGCTAGAGCCTCCTGTGATTAGGTCCTAGATGTAACCTGGTGCAATATTTGTTTGATACAAAAAAACCAAAACCAAACCATCTAACCACAACGCCCCCACCCCCCAACATCAGTTTCCTAGTCAACTTTAAAAAACTGTTTTTCTATATAATTACACATTTTACATGGTTGCATTCAAAATACAATACTGCACTCATATGCACAGGTAGGTAAAACACATATAAACTAAAAATGCAAGAATAACTTCAGTTCAAAAAGCAAAACACAAACTTTTCCTCCTGCACTTACTAAATACCAGCATGTTCTGACTCTGTGAAGTTTCCAAGGTAACTGAATAACATCCCTGACAGCTTAAAGTTAGAACTTGCACTGTCTTATAATGTTTAATTTACTGCTGTTGCTATGATCACTTTAGCCAGTGCGTAAGAGGGAACAAACACCATTTCAGGAGAGCAAGGTTCAGTCTGGACAGGAGAATGAACATGCACAATGGTAGATGCCGTTCAAGCTGCTATTTTAAGTTAGAGCTATCTAGCAATAGGCAAAGTAATTTTTTACTGCGGTGCCATTTTTGACAGCAAAACAAATTATTAATATTGTTGGCCAGTTAATTAAGTGGATACGAACACTACTTTTCCCTTCTATGTTTACTGCTGTTTAGTCAAGTTTTCCTTCCGGCATTACCATTCTTCAGAATGGTCTCCAACTTAACAGAAACGAATTACATTTTTAGAAAGGCATTTTCCCAGTCTAAATTTCAGATTTGTAAAAAGTTCATCAGGATCTCTGATTACAATATGACTAAGGTTTACGTAAATGTCAATTTCAAGTCGTTGTCCCCATCTCTTTCAGCATCACCTCCTTACCATAACAACAATGGTACATGGAACAACAGGCCACAGAAATATTTCAAGAGTATACTTTGAGAGTATTTTAAAATATACACTAAAAGCAAAAAGGCAGAAAAAACTAAATCAGGAAATTTACTTGAATTAGGAAAGTTCTGTTGCCAAAGCCTTCGCTAAATTTGGCTCTAAAAGTTCACTCTAGTTAGAGTGTAGTTCAGCCCAATGGGCTAACAAAAAAACTTTCTCCTAGATGAAGTCTTGGGAAGCAATCCAATTCCAAATGCCTTATACCAAATGCAGACTAGTACAGGGCATACTCCATAAAGAAAGCCTCATCTAATACCAGGATTTATGCACCTCTAAATTAGGCATCGTGAAACCTAGCTCACACATACTGGCCTCCAGAGTGATATAGAACTTTCTAGATGAGACACCTGGAGATGCTCAACAGTTCTGGGCTCTCTATAGCATGCCTGGGAGAGTCAGGTACCCTAGAGGAGATATGCAAAGCCCCCAGACATTAACCTGGTGTTAGCTAGTTGAAAAAATTAAAATAAAATAGTATAATAGAGCAAAGACTGTCAAATACCCACCCTGCTCCATAGTCCAGGCAGACTCAGAACTATGAGACCAGAGTCTCACAGTTCTCTCCCAAATGAAGACATCAACAAGGATGCTCTGAAACTTGTTTTATTTTAATATCTGGAAAATGGAAGAAAAAGCAGTGCTTAGGTTCACACTTAACAGTGTGGTAAACAGCAATGAGTTCAGGATACAAGTTTATGCTACCTGAACAGTGTCTATACGGATTGATTGTTCCAAATAGCTCAATGGTGGATTGCCTGTAAAAATACCAAGGCAGTCCTAAGAATAAGGAGGAATGTCTGGCAGCATGGCCCTAACCTGAAGCTAACTGGCCTAGTTGTAATCTACAGCATGGTATTGCTGCACGTGCTCTCCTTCTGGTCCACTGACTTCCATCTGGGGAAGTTTAAACAACGACAACAAACTCTTCTGTTCAAACTGGCAAACAGCTTGGTGGACAGCCCTGCTCTCCTGGAGAGTGAAAAAACATTACAACATCACCACATTGAGTGTCTTAACTATTAATTTATATCACATATGTAGGGCTTCTACTCTCATCATGCTTTAGAAAAACACGACAACTAGCACCGATTACTTTTATAGTGCGCCCAAAGACACTGACAAAATCATTCTCTGCTGGATCTTGGACAACCCAGAGACCAGAACTGCTGAGCACGCAATCTGTCCCACTTTACAATTCAGAGATAATAAAATATATCTCCTCACTGGTCAACAGCTGCTGGTTTTGCTGTGGAGTACTCATTCAAAAGGAGAAAGTTTGTTACGTACACTGGAGACAATTCCAGTATTGTCAATATACATGGAGTAATTTTGAATAACCTAGATATAAGGGTCATATGAAGTCTACACAAAGGAAAAACACCATTAAACATTCATTAAGCTCTGATATTTCATTCCAGTAGTTGTGAATATGAAGAGGAATCTCAGGTCAAGTCTCAAGTACATATGGGGATTACAAAGTTACAAGCCAACACTGAGAAGGGCAAGATATTTCAAAACAGATAGCAGGGCAAAACTGTCGCCAGTCTCTCTCTCAGAAAGTTTTCCTTTAACTACCAAAACGTGATAGTATTAAAAGCCTACTAGTAGCGTGGACAATTTTACTCTCTAACCGCGCAATTCCTGTCTAAGAAGGCTCACAGCGTGCAATTACTGAACTGTACATAAAACCAATTGCTTACATAAGGTTCAGTGCCCAAAAGGAAAGGCAGCAGCAATACAAAAAAAAAAAAACAAAACAAAACTTTACACACAACTTCTGAGTGATCCCAGAGCTACAGACCAGCAAGTCTGACTTGCACAGAAAGTAAATTGGTAGATACTACAATGCAGGAAAACATAAAAAGATACACAGATAAACAGGAAATACAGAGGGAGAGAAGATGTCACTTTTGAGGAGGCATGTCATGACATAGATCTATTGAGTTCTGTCAAGAGTCAGCCACCATGCAGATAAGCATGACCTAGTTGATATAATGCATTCCTTCTAAAAAAAAAAATTTTTTTATAGAATCCCTCAAAAGCTCTCAAATTAGCTAAGCTATCATGCAATATGGGGAAAGGGCCTTCTGTGAATAAGTAACTATAGAAAAGACAGAAATCAAAAGGTAAACTAAAAATGATGTTTTTTTACAGTGGGTAAATGTTATCAGCAAGCACCTCAAGGATCTGTTCTGCAGTTTGTGCTTTTTAACACATCCTTAACGGAAAGGAGCAATCAGTAAGGTGTGCAGTTTGAATTGTTTCGCACTGCCTGCAAACCAAGCACTCCTCACACTCCTCAAAGTTCTTCATGAGCACATAATCAATAATAAATAAATATATCTATATAAAAATATGCTTCCAACTAAAGCTACAGACTGCTCTTACAGAATGCAGGTAGCACCTGAGTCCCCACTGAGCCCAAGGCAGACAAGAGCGTGGGGATTTCCCTAATTCTGCATATTTAACATTTGAATGACTGTTAGAACTCAAAGGAAGAGACTTAGGGTCCAAAAAACTTGCACTCTGGTACTTGACTTTGTTCTTGAAACAAAGAAACAAAAACTGTAACATTGCCTCATGTGCTAGTTTCTCACTTCACTCAATTTTTAGCTTCTGCTAACCTTACAGCTCTACCTAGCAAACCATACTGTCATCTCTGGAAAAACTATGGCTTCCCAAACAGCTCAGCTGCACTGGCCATCAAAGTTGGCTATTCTGAAAAGGTTAAATGGCTTTTAGCTCATGAACATCAGCATTTCTGAGAAGTAATTCCATTCCAATTTTATCTTTTAACTAGTTATTTAACTGAGGAGAAAAGGAAAAGTGAAATATTAAATTCACCCTAGGAAGATTTCTAGGGAAAAACAAAAAAAATCAAATACACAGGAAAGAACATGGTAGAGAATGACAACACTAAACTACTAAGGAGCAAAGAAAGTAGTAATTTAGACATTTACATATTTAAAACTATAGATAATTATTTGGAGTTGTTTATACTTGCTTTATCAACATGAAATACTCTTAACTACCTTCTTTTAGCAAGTAGTATTAAATGTTAAATCAAGACCACATGATTTATTCAGGCTCTGGAAACATTCATATATCTCCAAAACAAATTCATGTAGGGCTTGGTCTATGATGATAACTGTGAGAGCTAGTTTATTTTTATAGACTGTTGCTAAAGCACTGGTGGGCTAAAAATAAGTTCTGTTAAACAATGATACCGTATTCTCAATCTGTAACAAACAAATACTTTCCACAGATCATCCAAATCAGGAGAGTGAAAATGAACTGTTATTTTTGGGAAATAATAAATAAGGGCTCAGTAAAGATAAGATTCAGAAATCCCCAGAGCTGTTAAAATACTAGGTGGATGGCAGGTAGTAGGCATGAAAGTTTTAATAGCCTTTGTTTTTAATTATATATAGTATACGTGCAATGTTGACTAGTCTATAACTTTCTAGATCAGCTGTAGTTTCTGGTTTTTTTTGTAGTAATCTTTGAGAGACTGTGTGCTGCTCTAACTTTCAGCTCGAGGGTTTTTCTGAATAAATCCTTTTCACTTGTGCTCTTCTGAAGCTCAGTGCCTATATCCTAAGTGTTGCTAACTTAGCTGCTCCTGGGATATCCAACACAACCCTACGACAATCCCACTGATTAAGGGCTCTACTTACTCTCACTTGTGATTTTATATCACTGAAGTAAAGTATCCTTTGTGAACTTTTCTTCAGTGTGGCCAGGTTTACAATTTAAATTTTGATAATGTCTTCTCTAGAATGTTTTCATTGTGCAGTTTTACCAGGTTATATGTGAGTACCTGAAATCGTGCATCTTCGCCACATTAGATCTTTCTTACTCTTTCAACTATAAATTTGTTGTGGAGTTGAACTTTCCTCTCCTGATGTGAAGACTGATATTGCAGCCTACTGGTATATTTTTTGTCTTGCTTTGTGTTCACTTATGTTGGCCTTGTGGAAATTCTGGATTGAGAGGACACTAGACTTCTAGATGCTATGGAACTTCTCAGACACAGTATCACTCCACCGGGTCTCAATTGCTGAGTTGGGAGTTTTTAGCAAGGTATAAAGCAACAGCATCTGTCTTCCATTCCCCTATATTTCTGCAATTTTGAATTTGTTCTTTCTCACCACAGGGGCAAACCCTGTTTGTTTTGGGGTTCCCCCACAAAAAACAAATTACACCTATTCAAAGACGTACATGAGATCTTTTCATTTAACATCTTTATCTAGCACCATGATGATTTTACTTTTTGTTCTTATTTTCTTCCACAGGGATAATTTGTACCCCATTCTTTACTGGAAATTGAGATACCCGTTGCGCACATCTTCAAAAGATGCCCTTCAAGTTTGTGTATTTCTGAGCTCCTGACGTTTGGTTTTTTTTTTCCCAGACCTTAGTCAAAAAAAATTACTCACTTTATATGCTAACACTCCCACTTCACTTTTGGAGATGGGAGGCCAGCCCCTGGGCATAGATGCTCCACTTTCCCCAAAAGAACCCACAGCGACCAATGAACTTAAATCTGCCTCTGAGACACACTGAAATCCTCCAATCTTTTTTTCAAGGTTGGACCTCTACACTGGAAGAGTATTTCTGAGAAAACTACCATCAAGTCCCTGGACCTTGAAAGTTCCCAGGATCTTTTACCACCATCTCTCTGTGCTTCAGACAAAGGAAACAAACCCTCAAAGCTCAATTTCCAGTTGACTTCTGTTTCTATGAATGCAATTGACAGCTTTTTTTTTTTTTTTTTTTTTTTTTTTTAAATCCACTACAGACATTAATTCCAAAACTTGAGGGAGTGTTCCAGGCTCCAGCTGCAGCACTATAAATTCTTCAGAGTAAAATCTGAGACACAAGACAAATGAAAAACATCTAATGGGCAAAACAAAACTCTGCTCATCTGCAGAAGCTACAGTAAACTCCAACCAGAATTTCTCATAGGATCTCCTTGTCAACGAGTAACAGGAAAAAAAAAACAGATTTGACAGCAAAGTGAAGCCTATCATCTCTGTTACACACAGGTCTCTGCCAACTCTGGGACCCCAGTTATCTCCTACTCCTTCCTATCTAGTTGCTTTAAGAATTTCTCAGGCACTCCTTCCCGCTGCCTGCACAGCCAAGAACAGCTCAACACTTTGCTCTGATGGTCAAAGTGTAAACTCAGCAAGAGAGACTAATCAGAGTGCACACCCCTCCAACTGGTACCAATGTGTAACACCATTAACCATCAATCAAAATGGTGAATGTATTCAGTTAAGAAAGAAAACAAGGACTGCACAATTGTGCTCTGCCTCTCACACATCTAGTTCCATCAGCGTCAGTAGACTTAGCTATTTCATTGCTTTTTTTACTAGATTTTTTTTGCTGCAGTTCAGATTATACAGTGCCAAACAAAGCACGGACAGGAGAAACATGATTTGCAGTTATTTTGTTATCATTTAGGCCACTTGGACAGAACATAATGCTTCATCAATGCAAAAAGCAATCCTCTCAACAAATCAGCATCCGCACTCAGGATTGGCTTCCAGAAAATAAGAACAAGCTATCTCAAGACTGCACCGAATCCTCATATTATTTGGAAATGGGAGCAAGGTATGGTTTTTCCTTTGTTTCAAACTTAGTACGGTAATGGTATAGGACAAACAGACATGAATTCTAGGGCAACAGACCACTGAAAATGCAAATATATTTATATACTATTTTAAATTCATCCTTAACTGTAAGTAATGATCAAAGCAAAATATCGATTAAGAATTTTATTTATGGAACACTCAAGTCTATTAGTCACTTGAATGACCCTGATAGTAAAGCCATATTAAAAAAGCTATGGGCTAACATAGAAAGGCATGGTCTATGCAGTATCCATCATAATGGATTATGTATACTGTGTAGATTTGCTGAAGGCCTTACAGTTCAAGTAAGATAGGTCTGTTTCTCAGCTGTTCCTAACTGTATCACCAGCTGCACAAACCACTTGTGGCCATTTCACATCCATGGTCCACTAAACCCTTGTAGCCATTGCTTTTCCTCCTCTTCCTCTGAAAAGAAACATAACTGAAATTCTCTGGGTGCTAACACTGCAGAAACAGACGTATCTGCAGCTGAAGTTGCAACAAAGACGAATGAAGGAAAACTATTCATTAAAGGGCTCGAAAAAAATCATTACTTTAAACCATTACGATGTACAATATTGTTTATCAAGAGAATGATATTAGACAGATTCCCATTTTGTATTGAGCCCTGTAATGTGATGAGCATCACCTGTAGACATTGTTAAAAGGCATTTAAAAAGGCATCCAGGCTAGATATTCCAAAACAAAGAACATTCTGTGCCTTGCAGTCACTAGTTACAGGCAGAATGCACCATACTAGGAAATTCAGAAACACAAATAAGCCCCTGAATGTATTTTACCTCTATAAAAAGCCCAGTTCTTTCAAATTAAGTGGCTTTTCAGAATTAAAGTGGTTATAAATCCCATATGGAAGACCATTTTTATTAGACGATCTTAACAGCAAGACCTTATTTTGGCAGCTGCAGTGAAGACAAAGGGCATAGGCAAGTCTTGGAAAAATTGCCTCAGCTAAGACTGCCCAGTACTTCCTACTGAAACACTGTCTCTTCAGTTCTTATAACTTAACCAAGCTGTAATTGTTCAGACTAAAATTTTCCATGCTGGACTTTTGCCAATTTTGAGACATTTTTCAGGTTTTTTTAGCCTCTTCCAAGTAAGAGGCTAGCAAAAAATACATTGCTCTTTACAGATTAATGAATTCCACTGACCTTTCCAACAGCTTGAGAGCACTAACACTTCGGAACAGGGGGGTCACCGAGTACATCTTTTCACTAACACTGGGAAAACCCTCCTGAACTTGGCCAAGTATAAGTGTTTGTACGTACTGCTAATTTATGTAAGCAGAAGAGATTTAGATTTTAGCAACTCATTGATCACCCTGTCCAAACACTATGCAGGAGACAGGGAAGCCATGCATGGGGCACATGAATGACTAGAGGCAGACTGCAAGATGCACAAATGAAAAGCCAACACAACAGAAGAATCAGTGTGCCCAGGTGGCACTTACAAACTGGGATAAAAGGTGGAAAAAAGTAAAGGTTGGTTTGTAAAGTGAAGAGGTGGAGAAGCAACAGCAGGAGTTTCATCTAGGAGAAAATGAAAGGGGGCAGCAAGCCAAGTCCGCACATTCCCTTCAAGAACTGGAATGAAACCCCAAATTGCTGTCTAGCAGACAAATGGTGAGACTCAGTATCTGCAGAACTGTAAGTAATACATCCTGTATTTCCCCGTGGACCACAGAGAAGATAACTACATACTATCCTGCTAAAATAATACTCTTAATTCAAACTACAGAGGTCTGCTGGATTGGAAGTTATCCATCCTGATAAAGAACAATATCTGTTTTTTTCCAACATATTTTTTAAAAAAATTCCTAAGAATTTACAAGTAATAAAACAAAGTTAAAGCAAAATCAAAGACTGCAAAACCAAGCACTGAAGGTCTGTACGATTTCAATTAGGCTTTTCTGTGCATGCATTTTATATGGAGTTTTTGAAGATACAATCACACACTACAACTTTCATGAAATCCCTAGATTTTTTTTCCAGCAAACAGAACTCTGAAATTAAATTAGTGCAGCACATGAAAAAGAAATGCATTCTGCAGACCTTTGTTGCAGAATTTAGAAGCTGTGCAATGGGAGGTAGCAGCTGAAGAATAAGAAAGATGACCCTTCAGATGATGCAGCTAAATGCTGCACCTGTAAACTGGTTTTATCCCTGCTACTGATAAAATCATTTGGGGATGCCAGGAAATCTGGATAACTGTCTTAAGACCAGAGGATACTGCCAACCTGCAGAAATATTTTGCAGAAGAACTAGGGATATGTTTGCAATACAAAGGGGTGTTAATGATGGTGATGTGAGAAAAGGAATTCACTAGGTTAGTGCCTCCAAATGAGTGTCAAAAATGGGTTGTTACATTTGTCTTCTTTCTATGACTCAGCTCATCCAAGTAGAAAGTACCATTACCTTCTCAGTCTGTTGTGAAATTAAATTATTTTGTAAAGAACTAAATGGAAAAAAAGCCATTTTTTGAATGTAACTCTCCCCACCTTAAAATTAACTTGGTACAGTCTGCGATCATCCTCTTTCAATGTCTTTGCCATACCTATGGAGTCCCAGCAGAGCAAGCAACTGACAAAGCTAGTATAAACTACAGGCAACTGGGAGAACACCAGGAACCTAGCAGTTCAGGTCACACAGCCATCACTCTTGTACCCTTTCTAAACAAAGACTTTTATCCCTTGAAGTTGCATCATGACCCAAGTGCATCTCAGTCTTCTGCCACCTCTCTACTTTCTTACTCCTTCACAGTAAGAGGTAAAACGCCCTCAACCTCAATCCAATCAGAGAAGAACAATTTTGTAATATGTAGGAGACAAAACCACATAGGACTAATATTCAGTTAGTCCTTACCTCATTTGGTGGAACAATAGCAAAAGGCTGGATGACAGCTGCCAGTGGAATACGAGCTTGTTTGGCCATATCTGAAGACGACGGGAAGCAGTAGGTAGTACATCGGATATAACGAGGGCTGGCATGGCCTAGAACACCCAACATGGTATGCAGAATGAGAGACTGTTAAAAGGAACCGACCAGTCCCAAAGACAAACCAGAAAAATCAAAACAACATAAAGCAACAAGTGCATATACTAAGTTAAATACATGTTTGTTTTTTTTTTTCCCTCCGCGAAGGCTTCTGCCAATCTCTCCTCTTTATATGTCAGCCCGTTGCCCCTCCCTGTGGGTAAATCCCTTCTTGCTGCTTGAATTTAAAGCAGAGTTATAAACAAATAAAAAAAAACCACCCTACAATTATTTGCAATAAGAATACCAATAGGTATTAGTTTGAAACATATCGTATCTAAGATCTTAAAACAAAGTAACATGGACGAACCCCCCAGTGGAAATGCCAACACTGAACATAAAATTCTGCGGACTGATACGTACTGTTAAGACTGCTCTAATGAGCTAGCTCTGATTCAGAAAATAGTATGCCTGCATTAACATCACCGTGCTCATTTATTTTGCAAAATAAGGCGTCCTAAAATCACCACACCACTTTTTATAGCACACTTAGCTCAGTTCCCTCAATAACAAACTGCTGTGCACTGCAGATCAGAGCACAAAAAGGCAAGAGGAGTTCAGAAATCAGCTTCCTTATGCTCCTTAAAGTATCATGCTGCAGCTCTGCTCAGTTTCTTGTAAGGAATTTCTTTGTTCATCAGAACTGCATCACCCCATTCCCAGATAATGCCAAAAAATCTTGATCTGTTTGTACATTTTACAGTTTATCCAAGCACTGATAAATTAATGCTGGACTAAATTATATCATCAGTTTAATCTATTAAAATATCAAGTCTGCTGTCAAGAGCAGCACATGGAATAGCATACTTACAGGCTCCAGGCAGAGGCAAAGACAGATACACTGGCCAAAGAAAAAATTAAGTCAACTAGACAGCCAGTATGCTGCCCCTATTTGTGTCTTAAAACCTAACAGTGCTAGTCTCATTAATTCTTCTAGTGTCCATCTTCTAAAATTTCAGACAAATCCAGAATGGATTTTCAACTTGACATTTAAAACCTTGCAAAATTTTAAGGTAAAATGAAAATTTTCCTCAAATATTCATATTATTTTAAAGATCAGGAAGAGCAGAGGTCTTAACCCAAAGTGCAAGAATCCAACTCCTACTACTTCCCTCCCTCCCCCTCTTTTTTTTTTTTCTTTAAGGAGTTTCCCATTTCATGTCCAATTTAGAGTAAAAAGCATCATTTTCAGGTGAGAAATTTGAGAATTTAGTCCTCCTTATTTAAAAAAAAAAAAAAAAAAA
>WHYT01017925.1:426016-455376 GCA_009806455.1 Tetrax tetrax
TCCTCCTTTTTTAAAAAAAAAAAAAAAAAATCATTTCACCTAGAAAGACTCCCAAATCAGTAACAAGGACCGTTACCTTGGTCTTGGATTACACAGTCTGTGGTGACAAGAGGAGGAACCTGTCCTCTTGTGTTTGTAGCATAGATCTGCCCTCCCCTAGAAGCCTTATCATTTTCAATGACTTGAATCTGATGAATAAGAAGCAAGAAGAGTATGAGAAAGGTAAGGCGTGCATTCAGTTACATTCACAAACAGTTACGCTAACGTGTACACCAAGTAACGCGATTGACATTGCCTTATACAGAGCTGCTATAAACCCAACACAGGCTTCTGGTACTCTCAACTAGAAAACTACGCACACAGCTGAGCAGTGTCACTCATCTACAACTGCAGTTGCCTGTTGGAACTCAGGGGTAACACTACACACTGGGGTGGATCAGACCTAGATTTACTAGATTTACTCTGGTTGAAGCTTAGTTTATAGCAATTTACAACGTAATGTCATGAAATGTTCATGCAGCTGGCTTTACTGCTGAACAAATTCCTTTCCCAAGCACTTCCTCCCCTGTCATTTCTGCACAGTCCTTCACTCCTATTTAAGTCTGATACTTTTCAGGATATAACTGAAGTTACATAAAGCTGTATTTTGTTCTACATCATAAAACTGGATCACTGAGATATCGTTATTCCTCCTCTTCCCTCAAAGAAGCTATCTTTTCAGCAATCTGGTTTAGGGTATAATAGAACAGCTGTGAGAGGGCAAGAGGAATGAGACAGATAACTTCTGAAACTGGCTTTGCCACTGCTGCTGCTATCCCATGGAATTGTATCTTTACATTGCACATGAATTTCTAATAATAGATAGGAAAGTTCAGAAGCCTCTGTTGGAAAGCAAACAGAGAAGAAAAACAAAATTAGTTGCACAGTCTCTATTGATCATTGTCCAAGAGGTATTTCCTAACACACTGGAAATAATCTGGGGCCTGTAACCATTTTTTTTTTCCTCCAGTAAAGTTTTTGTATTGCAATTTAAATATACAATAAATTCCTCAAAGAGCTTGTTATATCTTCTGCTTGATTACTTTCCCTGCCTCCTTGGCTTGTATACTTATTTCTAACTCTTGCATTAGAAGGAAAAAGGTTTTCCTCTAAAAAGGTCCTCTGGCTGAAGAAAGCAAATCACTTTCAGACTTAGCTCTGCAAAGGATCAATGTACCATGGTATTCTGCAGTTAACTGACCTAAATATATCATTGTTCTTGGACATAATTGTTGACAAAGCCCAGATGCTAGTTTTCAGAGATGTCGTCAGAGCACATATCAACCTCTAACACATGCAAGAAAATATAAATCAACAATGGCTACAGATAACAAGTAAATTTATCTGGCAACACTACAGTAATTATACAATGTAAATACAACAAGAGAAATACACATGGTCATACTTATTCCTCATTCTGAATTAGCTTTCTGCCCTTTACAGACGTTGACCCAGATCAAATTTCTTTTAAACATGTCATTTTGATCCTCTCTGTCTGCTTAAACAAACCTTTTAACCTATTTTAGCATCGCTGTCATAATCAAGGCTGTTTATTCTACATGCGCAATTGAAACAAGACATCAGTCCATGCTTTCATGGCAGACCTCCTTCTCTCCTCACCTTTTTTTTCAGTTAGAGAAGACCATTATATCCCTCTTATTTAAGAGGCACCATACAGAAATACTAGGAATGACTGACATATTAAGGGCATTTGTTAATTATACTGACACTCACTTTAGGGTTTGTAGGGGTTTTTTGTTTGTCTGTCTGTTTGGTTTTAGGTTTTTTCTACACATTTAACTTGAAAATTGCCTTTAACAGAGGCAGTCACAGTTGTTACATTAACCTGTAAGTGATTATCCACATGGATGTTTCCAAAATTCTGGGGATTTCTCATAGTTAAGCCTCACGTGGCAGCAAAATTACCACGCAGTCGCTTGCTACTCCCCCACCCCCCACACCCGCAACGGGATGGGGAGGAGAATCAGGAGAAAAAGAAAAGCAAAACTCATGGATTGAGATAAAAACAGTTTAAGAGAACAGCAAAGGAAGAGAAAACAGAGAGGGAAAACAAAACCAGTAACAGAATATATACTAAGCACATAATTTACAATACAATAGCTCACCACAGATCCTGGTGCACAGCTCACTCCTAAGCAGCAAAAACCTGACCCTCAGCACCACCCCCACTTTATACACTGAGCATGAGGTCACATGGTGTGGAACAGCCCTTGGGCTAATTTGGGTAAGCTGTCCCAACTGTGTCCCCCAGCCACAGGTGCCACCAGCTCCAGCTCCTCTCCCAGCTCAGAATAGTATTTTCTAGAAGGACAAAAGAATATCCCAATTTAAGGAAGCAGGGCTACTCCCTAGAAGCCAGTGTCACCAATACTGCCTCAGCAGAGAAGTGGAAGAATCCTCCACCCAGATTAGCTTATGGTGTGGTGGTTAATACATTGTTTTAAATAGCAAGCTCCAGGTCAAAGCTGCAGGACACAGCCTGCTTCAAGAATCCCAACTCTCTGAGGACCTTTTCACCTGACTGCCAGAACCAGTGTAAGTGTGTGTATCAGATTGTGGTGGTTTTTTTTTTTTTTTCCCCCTCTTGCTCCTTTGCTGGCTGCTCAGTTTCATTTTCATTGCTGCTTGGGACAGGCTGTACCAGTCATCGGAACACCGGGTGGTGAGAAACTGCGCATTGTTCATTTTGCATATTTCAGTATCCTTATATTTTGTTATGATTGTCATTTTCCTTTGCTATTCTAGTAAACTGTCTTCATCTCAACCCACGAGTTTTCCTTTCTTCCCAATTCTCTCCCCCATCCTTAGGGGCATGGAGAGGGGGAGAGAGAGCAAGCAACTGTGTGGTGACTGGGGCTAAACCACAATACTCCATGAGTTCAATCAGCTGTTCTCAATAAACAAGTTAAATGCAGCCTGCATCTGACTAGCTACTCCTTTGGGTAATAATTAAACTCCTTTATTTAAGAATGATGGACACAGCCACAACCTTGTTTTCTCTTTCTCTAATGCCATTCTAAGAAGAGACACTGTCCCACCAGTGCACGTTCAGGCACGCATCAACAGCTGAGCCTCTAGAACCTGTATAAAGCTTAGGCATTAAGTATATTCCAAACTACCAAAAATCCTTACAAGGCTGCAGCAACTGGAAGGATGCTCAGGCAAATGATTCTAATTGCCTGAGAAAGTCCTGAAATCAAATGAGGTGGGTTTTGAGCCCAGGACTTCTCAGTATATCCAGGATTGCAGTTTTAGAGTTCATGTACTCACATTCTGCACAAATCCTACTTTAGGTGTCTATCTGTTACTAAATCTAAGCCTTCAGACTTCCCAGAGTGAAAAGGAAAGGTGATTAGCTGCAATGAATGCAAGTAATCCTTCAGTACTGCTCTCTGTCATACTGAGAATCCTGTTGAGAATTCCTATTAAAGTATTTGGAGTCATGGAATGTCCCATGTTAGGCAAAACTATAAAGCCTCTTCAGCACTAAAACTAATGTTATGCACTAAGTTATGCAAAACGGACAGCACAGAGTACAAAATTGCATGTAATTAAGAAACTGCAAAAATCAGAACATATGTTGTGAACCGAGCTACACGAGTGCAATTTTATGTTACAAAAAAAAAAAAGCACCAAGTAAAATAAATACAATCAGCATTGTCATTCCTTTATCTTAAATGCAGCAGAAATTTACTTTCATAAAAAATTAGTGCCATGCTACTTACTGGGCTTGGAATAGCGTCAAGATCAATCTTCTGCTGCTGTGGACCTGCAAGCTGTGCCGGACCCCCAGGAAAAGCACCAGGATAAGACAGTTGAGACCCTGCCATCTGAGGACCATAGTTTCCTGCAGAGTTACAAATGACAATTCATTTAAAAGTATTTAAGTTGCATTATCAATTTTTAACATCAGCTTTTGCCATACAACTCATTCTTACTCAGCTAAATGCAACCTCTCCTTCCCTTCTGTTTTCAGTAAGTAAAATAAATGGATTACTTTGGCTGATGTAGCGTGCGTGTTAAAGGTAAGCATAAAACTATGTGTGACAACTTTGGCTCCAAAGTTTTCAGGTATGTCAAGTACCATGGTTCGTAGAGACTATTACAGCTGCTCAAACCAGGCCATTACCTTAGCGAGAATCTCTCCCCTAGCATCAGTCAATGCAAGGTGGTCTAGTTAGCTGGCTTTTTAGCTGTCAAAATAACTGTTTTACCTCACCTAGGCAAAATAATTGTATTCAGTTACAATTCTTTATTGCTATAGTAAAACATTTTTGAAAGCTGCTTATGATATACAGTACTATAAGACAGAGAGCAACCTATACCCTTACAGAAGATAAAAAACCTCCTTTCTGTAGTATGTTGTGCCTTTACTCATTACTAACCAAATAGTCCTGTTCCTTCTCTAAATTAAATTAATCTCTTTTCTTGTTACAGCCCCAGAGATAAACTTTTGAGCAAAACCATAGCCTGCCTTGAATGCACTGACTGCCAATGCAAATCTTTCCATTCTATAAAAAGAGGATTCAATTTTAATTTTTTTAAGTCAGCAGAACACTAGCCATGAATGGCTGCAGTTTCACCAGTGATTCTCCATGCATGTTTTGTTTTCCATTATATAATAAACATCCTCCCTTGCCTTGCTGAGGATGATATCCAGGCCCTGGAGGCTGTCCTGGAAGCTGCTGCAAGTTAGGATTTGGGGGGGCAGGTCCCGGGATCCCATCTTGTCTGCCCATAGGAGGCAATGACGGCTGAGCACAAAGGCCATTAACACTACTTGCTGGTGGAGGAAGCTGTGATCCAGGTGGTAAAGCCACTTGCTGCTGCGCTGGTGGTGGCAGCTGTGGACCCTGAAAAGATGTCGGATGCCCAGACGACACACGAGAGCTCGGAGTAGTGCCAGGACCTGAGCAAGAAACTATGTCAGCTGAGTCAAAAATGATAACCTACTAACTCTGTGTGTAAAGTGTTCTATTTTTGCTCTAAACATTACCAATATACAGGTAATATTGTATCCCACACTGACAAAGTTGCATTATGGGGATTCTGAATGCCTGTTCACATAACAAATCTGACCTCACCGTTTAAGTCTGAACTGATGCAGACACTCAATTTTATTTCTTTTGGCTCTATTTTCAATAAAACCCTGCAGCTGGGGTGGATGGGGAAAGAGAAAGGGAAGCTAGCCTTTGACAGTTCTTGACTAGAATACGCATAAGCACTATTTGCTTTTGAAATAATATTGAATTCTTTTTGCTTAATATAATATTTAATATTTAATTCTTTTTGCTTAATAATAAACTTCTCTTATGTGGCATGTTTTTATTAGCCTGCTATTTGCATTTCATCATGGCAGGTTGAATGGAAGATAAATCCATTCGTTTGATTTGTTTTACAACCATCTTCTGGTTTTGATGCTAAGAGATAAAACAAGTGTGAATTATTTTGTACACATTGCTAAAGAATAGTTTGTTTTTTATAAGATACAGATTCAAATCAGAATTAAGAAGATCCTGGAAATGGGGTGGAGGCAGGGCCACAGTGATTTAAGACTTTAATCTGTAAATACTTACTATTTTACAAAACCTACATTTTTTTTTTGTAAAACTTCTCCCCAAAGACAAAAAGCAAAATAGTTTTAAGGAAAGATAAAAAAAAACAAAATCAAAATTAGGTTTGGAGCAAAAAGGACAAACGTGTTCATATGTAAATACTGAAATGTATCTTTGGTCAGACATATTAACTAAAAAAAAAAACAACCAAAAAAACCAAAACAAAACAAAAAAAAACACATGCAAAACACAAGCTCAGGTTCTCAGCTGATAGAAACACACACCATTCCAGCAGCTTTACAGGCTGTGAATTTCAGCACTCTGTCAAGGTACGCCAACTTAGACTTACAGCTAAGGAAAAATCAGAAGAACAAAACCCTAGACAGAGGCAGAGTTACAAAGAATCCATGTCCTCAGTGGTCTGAAGGGTATCTCAGACTTCCAGTATTTAACATGATAAGCAAGACCATTATATTTTATTTAATTATTGCTGAAGGCAATATAATTAAGGTAGGAAGCAAAAAAAAACATTTTTGCTCTAAATAATATGAGTTGCTATATATGAAGTGCTACAGAGGTGCTGGGCCATACCTCATCCTGTATAAAAATGTCTGAGTAAGTTGTGCACTTGCAGTTCCTACCTCAAGGATTGAATTTGAGTCTAAATTAATTTTCGTAAAGTGATGAAGGTCTAAGTTTTCATAAGCAGTTGTACAAACAGAGGGTCAGACCCACAGTAGTTGTGTAGGTTTCATTCCAGTCAAATCAGCAGCTCATAAAGCCATGGTAGAACAGCGATACAGTATCAGTGCGGCCGGAACTCAAAGTTCACCTTTACACATATCTTACAAAAGGTATCAACCGCCAAAGTTATCCCCATTTAAAAAATTCCTCCTCCTAAACACACTGACTTCAGCAAAACAAGAGGCTAATTAAATTCCACTCCTTTTAAATGAAACTGTAAATGTCACCAGGAAATACTCAGGAAAAGGAGATAACTAAACAGAAAATTAGTGGTGGAAAGTAATTTACACGGAAGAATCAAATAAGCACATCTTTACCTCATGGCTTAGGTCTGGGATGTTTTAACCTCAAAATAAATGAAAATAAATGAAAAATTAAACTATAAGATTTGGACAAAAAAAGACTAAGATAGTTTCAAAACAGAGAGAAATTCTAGAAAACTGAGAAAATGAAACCCTGTCTGCGTATTATTGCTCATACCTTGACTGTTACTGACAGGATCACCAAGTAATCTGCAAAATTACTGGTAAGACAGCTGACTTTCATGAAAGTTCATCAAACACTAATTTAGAATTAACCTAAGAATATCGATTTAAGAAATAAGGTGAGACTAAAAAAAATAACCTAAGAACTTGAGCAAATCACAGTGGTAAAAGATTTCATTTCCTGTTTATATGGAAGTTCAATAAGTTTATGATCATCATAGTCTTAATAGCTTTAATTGAGAAAAAGTCAACCAGATCAGACAAAATTGATTACCATAGCTATTTATCTGCATGCTGTTGAGCTGGTTAGCAAGTTGTGCCGCAGGTGAAGTGGATGCAATATTTGGGTAGGCTGGTTGTGACTGATGACTGTAGGGAGGATAGGAAGGTCCTGTGTTGCTTGGAGGGGGTGGGCCTTGAAACCTAAAGGGAATAATTAGTGCAGTTATGCAAAAAAAATTACATCAACCAATCACAATTCTAGAAGGTTGCGTACCTTCTCAAGGGTGGTGCTGAAAAAATTAATTAGGACAGAAAAACTCTCAAGAGAGTTTGCTCATGTTCTGCTCAGAAAACATACACTTGTATTAAAATAGTTATGAAGCACAGGGAGAATGCACACTTGTTTAAAGAGAAGAAAAAAAAAAAAGACAGTACATATTTGTTTGCGTACTTGCTAGAAACAAACAAGAGTGAGCATGCCATGGCAAAGAGCGAGTGGTAATAACTACATGAATGAAAGCTTGAAGATTAAGAAACACAAGCTTCTGAACATACTGCATCACTCCTTCCCCTTTCCATGCTTATAAAGGAAGACGTCCTACCGGGGATGGGTGATGAAGATTAGGAGAAAAATCTGAAGAGAGGAAGAATGAAGTGAGAAACTGTTATGGAGTTCCTTGTAGTACAGGAAAAAAGAAGATGCAGGTAGGGAAAAACTCTTTCATGATTATCACATATGGAAAAACATGAATACAAGAAAAGCAACTGAAGAAAAGAAAGAGCTAACGTACACATGGCTTATTAAGATTATTTTTCCAGAGTGAAATAGTCTGTTAGAAATTAAAAGGCCCACATTTTCTCTAGTCTTCCTTTTTTCCCCCCCCCGATATACCTATAGAAGCTTTTCCTGTTGCCCTTGATGTCCCTAGCCAGACTTAATTATATCAGGGCTTCAGCTTTCTAACCAGATCCCTGGCTGCTCAGACAATTTCTCTGTATTCCTCCCAGGTTACCTTTGAAGCAATGGATTCAAGATCAAGAAGAAAGAATAATTAAAAATAAAACAAACAATGCATGATAAAGACCTGACTTGCTGTAAAACGGAACTTAATGAGATTACTGATGATACGTCAGTTTAACGTCACAGGGAACCGAACTAGAAGATCCATTTCAGAACTGGAATACATAAGAACCACTAAAGATAAAAGGAATGCCATACTTAAGTGTCAGTGAAGCAGCCAAAGAGAGGTAACAGAAGTCAAATAGCTTAGATCTCATGTATTAATTCTTGAAAGTCACCTATGTGCCTGTTGCTCTGGTGTACTGGGCCCATTTTGGAAGTTGGTCTGGCTGAATTGATGTGTACCAGGTGGCAGCGGCCCAACAGGAGGTGAAGATCCAAAAGGCACAGTTGATTTCGACACACCTGCAAAAGAAGTAGTACTTTTATGTAAGAACCCTCTAAGAACCCCCAAGATTGCCAAGAAATACAAAGGTATGGCCCTGCTCTAGCAATAAGAATACCAGCTCTAGGTGGCCCTGCTTAAGTGGGAACATTGAAACAGATGACCTCCAGAGGTCCCTTCCAACCTCAGTCATTCTGTGATTCCATAAGAAAGGTCAGATTTTTTGGTCAACTACAGAAGTAGATATGAAAAAGAACTGATAGTAGAAAGGAAGCAAATAGCAGCAAAATAACCCAAAAGGGACAGTAAGAAAGACGCAAGAATGTACAAACCCTGCAATTCAACTTAGGATACTGATAATCCCCTGGCACCCAGTTATCTTCACACATCATATACTACACTTCTTGAAAGACCTGATGCTACAAACCAGTAAGTTAAAATTAATTAATAAGCAAAGGATAGACAGTCATGTTTATCTGTTGGATGTCAACTACATTATCTGTACCATGATTATGCTGGTAGAAATAAAGCAAATATTCCCTTTGTTTGTAATTTGCTTGTACCCAAGGTGTCCTTCCTTATAGAAAGTAATTGTCTCCTGAGTGACCAGAAAACAAACAGGCTCTACTTACCTCTATTATCCAACCCAGTAAGCAAGCTTAAGTAGGAGAACAAGAATTCATACTCATAGGCAAGTTTGTGTTCAAGAATACAGTAGGACAGGGGTCCTATTGTGAAGAATACAGCCCATTTCTGAGAGCTTGCTTGCCATTAACATGTAGGAGCTGAGAAACATTTCTTTATTCCCAGAAATCGCCTCTTTTGTCTTTGTCTGTATGAGGTATCACTCATAACACAGCATTCAGCACTGGTGCTTATTGCTTCCTGGACAATGGAATTCACACATGAAGGTCTGATACCCATCTTACATCAACATCTGAGCACAGCAATAACACAGACAAAGCTAGTGCAGGGTCCTGTTGCAGCAGCAGTGTAAAAGTGAGCATTTTGTGCTGACATGAGTAAAAAAGAGACGCAAAATGCCTTCATAGAAAAGTAGGCTCTGAAAATGCATTTTAAGCCAATTTCATACCTGGCTGAGGTGCCGAGTACAAGGAGTTAGGGTCCCCGTAATGCCCATAATGAAATGAAGAATTCGGTGGTCCAAAACCTGCAGAAAAGCCTCCTATTCCTGGCTGGGATTGGGAATATGGAGGAGTTGCAACATAGCCTTGTTGACTCATGATGGCAATGTTCTCATTCCAAGCATCCGGTCCTCTTTAAGCATCTGTAAAAGAGAAAGTGACACCTGCTACTACTCTTTACTCTTTGTGTGTTTTAAAATGCTGTGAACTGTGTTCCCAAAAAGACAAAAGACACACCTGAGGGCAAAAAAGGACCTTGTTGTCCTTGCTATTACCAGGCATCTTTTTTTTCCCCCTAAGTTTTCACATCTTGATTCTGTTGTTGTTAAAGAAAGGAAAATAAAACCAAACCCAAAAATAAAACACAGAATTTGATTAAAAGCAATCCAGAAAAAGATTTCTAATAATGAGAGCTTTCTCAAGGCATTTAATTTCTTTCTTGCAGTTATATTTTGTTACGCAAGATAAAAGAAACTTTTAGGAAACTTCTAGGAAAGATTATCCTGATAATTGCAATCATTTAAGATTAGAACTAGAAAATCTGCATAATTCTGCATTACTAAATCACATGGTTGTATTTTGTAAGACTAGTTTTCAGATACAGTGCCCTTGACACCCAGGGATTTGAAAAGTTATTGGAGTTGTACACTTTGCAGTCTTGATAGCCAATAGCTTTCTCTTTTTCATGCAAGACAGAATTTTTTATTCTGGCTTCATGTTGAATTTAATAAAAATAGAATTCCACTAAGTTGCTTGATGCTCAAACTAAAACTGCTTTGAGAAATGCTGAGAAGCCAAACCCTGAATGAGCAGTTACTACTTCTGTAGAGTCCCAAGTACCTAGGTCAGGCATCCCCAAAAAACTAAGATACACATATAAACTAGCGTTCTAGATGTTCGATGTTCCTTTCAAATAACTTGCCCAAACATCTATACTTCACATTCTTAGGCTTGAGCCATGGAGTCATCTTTGAGCGTGCAAACTAAATGAAAGTAAATCAGCAATTGTGCCGCACAAAGGCACCCGAAAATTACAGGCAGCTCCAAGATCACAACAGATAATTAACGCTGCACTGACACATGTCAGAAGAAAAGCGCTATCCCTATCAGAAAACTCATCTCTAGGCTTCTCATATTAAACATACATTTTGGGGAAAAAAAAAAAAAAAGGCAAAAAAACCCCCCAACAAAACAACAACGCAACAGTTTTACCGATTTTCCATGTCAGACTAGAAATCACTTTGAGCAGGGTACAGGGCCTAGCCCTTCTCACACATTACCCATTCAATCCTGCAAGCCACACTCCTCAACGTGCCATAAGATTTCTCAGTTGCAGGATTAAACTGCTTCAGAAAAGTCATTTTAGGGAGTTGTCTTCTATTACTTAGTTAACAAGGTAAACACAGGAAGAAGAAAAAAGATGTTTAAACAGAGAGGCTTCTTGCTGCCAGTCATACTTTCTTTTCTCCCCCGCCCCCAACAGCAAAGACGTGGCAGTGTGAGCTTTGTTGCTCCAAAAGACAGCACTAAATTACCCACACACTGGCATAGACATACATATATATATATATTGTATATCCATATAAAGGAAGAGATTTCCACTTTTAGGCAGCTGCAACAACCAACACCTTTAGCTGCGACAGCATCCAGGGGAAACGACTTCCTCCACAGCTTACTCACTCACTCGCACACCAAAAAAATCTTGCCACGTCAAACTTCCCACAGACAGTATAAACACACAGAGGCTGTGCTGAAGAGATACAGGAACTCTAACCAGAAGCAAAATAATGTAAGTTTATCGAACACAGTTACAGATTCTATTTAACACTGGGCTCATTTAATCCTTTTCAAGATATGTGTGTGTATATATATCAACACATGATGAGAATAGTTTGGAAACAATACCCAAAATATCAACAGAAATTGATCACCTAAGGCTTTAGCCATCAGGTTCCAACAAGAGACATACAGATTCACCCTGAAAGTTGGATGAGAAAAATCAGAGGATCTGCTAAACTCTTCCCTTGGGTTTCTTTTCTACAAGTGTTGCTACACATGACATGAAGACTTTTTTCACCCTGCCTCTCTTGACACGTTTACCTCGCACTCCATAGCCTAAGGAACACCACTAACAAGCATTTCTCCAGGATTTAATTTACTGCTATTGCAGAATAGGTTGTCATCTTTTTTTTTTTTTCCCTCAGAGGATTTCTGTACCTATGCAACACTCTACTGCACCGATATCCCTGTGAAGATGTAAAACTCCACTATTTGCCTGTAGAAGTAGAATAACAGAATCAAAGATAGAGGATCACATTCTCTGCTAACTGAAAGAGAACTGTTAACTTTATATTTCTTCAGAGACACTGTGCTTGGTAGCGTGTCATCTAGGAAGAGGTGCTGTCCCTCCTCAAGCCACGCTGCAATCTCAATTTGGCAAGCAATCTGCAGGGTGTGTGCATGCACCTACAGACACATATACACAGAATGGAACGTAGCTACACGCATTCCATTGTGCATTCTCTTAATAAGCTATGAAAGTATAAGCTTAAGTTTACTTACTCCAAGTGCACAGCCTGCCAGCAGTTAGCATCTCTATCCTCACCAAGACTTTTAAGTCACCGTGGCGCAGGCCGGGAGTACCTGTGCCCGCCCCCCGTGCCGCTCCTGCGGGCTCCCCGGCTCCTCGCCCGCAACCCCTGCCCGCGCCCACCGCCCCTCCGGCTGCCTCCGATGGCGGCCCCTCCGCCCGCGGGGCACAGCCGCGACCCCGCCGCCGCCGCCACCGCCCCCCGCGGTCGCTCACCCAGAGGAGACGGCGAAACGAGAGCCCGGGGTGGGATGGGGGCGGCCGTTAGGACCGTTACCCGAGGGCAACGGCTGCGCTCGCGGGCGCTCACGCACCCGACTGCCACGTCTAAGGCTCCCCGCGCGCCGCCGCCTCCGGGAGCGCGCCTGGCCCCGCCGGCCGCGCCTGCGTAGTGGCGGCAGCGACGCCGTGCCCTCAGCGGCCGGCGACGGGAAGCGTGAGGGGAGAGCGAAGGGAAGCGGCGGCGGCGGCGACCCGGTGGGGCCTCGCACGAAACCCACCCCCGGGCAGCCAGCACGTTTTGTATCTTAACGGGGGAAGAGCCGCCTCGCCGCTGCCTGCCCGTCCGTCCGTCCGTCCGTCCGTCCCGGCGGCCGGGAGCGCCGAGCCCGCTGCTGAGGGGTATCCGGTAAACGGGAAAGGGGTGGCGGCGACCCGCAGAGAAGGATCGGCGAGAAACCGATACAGGCAGCTTACAACTGTTACCATCCGTTCTATTTTCCTTCCATGTTAGGGGTGGCATTCCTCTTTAAGCACAGAAACGTCGTAATAATACCATACTTTTTCCAATAGGTGTTTTAAAAGCACATTTTTATCTACGTGTGTATATATTTATGGAAAATTATACCACCACCAGAATATCTGGAGTGAGATATGATCCAGGTACTTTACCTGTTTGCATACTCTGGTTTTGGTTACTGGTCAAGTGCATTTAAAAACGCTGCCTTGGTTACAGGATAGAGTCGATGTTTTTCTAATGAACAAAAGTAGAAACATGAGAGTAACGTGAGAAAGATGTATGTACAGGGACTGTTCCTCCCAGTCAGAAAAACAAACACCCACTGTGGTGTTGAAGTAAATAAAAAAAAAAAAGGAAAGTGGCAGAGGATTAGCAACAAGAAAAAAAGTCGTCACTCAAAGACAGCTTCATAACCCATATACATCTGGAATTCAGGGATCATAGGCTTTCTTATCTTTTGAGTTCTACAGCCTTAATAAAGATTTTGAAAGTAGTGAACACTTCTACATGGTGCTTAATCTCAGTGCTGGCTACTTCAGACAAGACTGTCAAAAGCATGCATTACAATACAAAATAATTCTGAAAAAAAATCCCAGTGCCTTTGAAACAGATGTGAAAACGAAGGTACACAGGGGCACCCTTTACATGAAAGACTTGCAAGAAGCCTCAGCAAGCAACACAAAGTGGCCAAGAACAAGCCTTGGCCTGTCTTCATCCTTGCTATCCAGAGCTGGATTCACCACCAAACAATATAAGCTGGTTTTCTACATGTTATGGGAGCCAGTACTGCTGGATATGTCAGAGAAAAATCTAAAACCTTTCAAATCTCTCAGAACTGTCTAATCAGAATGGAAAAATTAGTCCACGAGGTGACAAGCATCAGTTAAACTGGATGTGGTTTTGGCTGCAGAGTATCAGTGAGTCTTTCGCTAGCAGGATGCAAAACAATGCCTTTCATCATTCCTGTGCTGTGGTTTCACCTATTGTTGCTCTCTTTTGCTGCTTATATGGACATATACAATAATTACCTGCAGTTATGCAAAATTCTTTTGAAATACCATGCCACTGAGGAAAACAAGGGCTTTAAGTCTGGACATTCCCTACCAGTCCTGTTGTGTCTAGCTCACAGCTATTAACAGTAAGCAGCTGTGGATAATTCAGCCCTGAAGAACCATGCACGTACTTGGCCACTGAATACTCACTATCAGATTTCTCCCTGAAATCAGCTCTAGTGAAACTGAAGGACGAGATCAGCAAAAGATAGCAAGGAGAAGCTATGGCGTTGTCAGTTCTTCCCCTCTTTCAGGTCTGCTCTGGAAATGGATCAAGATACCTCTTTTTTGAGGATGCAGCTTCACTTCCATTGTCCTTTCGGCTGGGACACTGAGACAAAAGGCACCCAGCTGGCACGGTCTGGATATTTGGAAGCTACAAGTAGTATTTATCTACAGTTTCAACCTATAACATTAAAAGTAATTTCAGGTTTTCAGTTTCAGAAATGTGGAAACATCATTAAAGATTTAAGTGCATTCCTAGTTTGGAAAGTAATTTCATAAAAATGAGATTGCAGGATTGCTAAGCTGGTGTCACTTCATTTTAATTAAACTGTATCATAAAATCAGAGAATCAGAATGATTTATTCTCTATCATCATCATCAGTAATGAAGATCTTGTAGGTTATCTTTCCTAACAATCAATTTATCGTGAAGTTGTACCTATGCAATGATGCTGAAAACTATTGTGGTTTCATATATTTCAGACCTAATTTGGAGTTAGTACTGGTGAGGTAAAGAGAAGAATTTGTCTAAATCTATATGCTTTTAAAATCTGTATTAAAAAATAGCAAATCTCCTGCCTCTAAAATCTCGGTTTTGAAGTTCTCACTAGAGTTTTTTCTATTAGTTCTGAAACAAAGAAAACACATAGTCATTCATCCGCTTGGGAGCTTGGATACAGAACCAATTATAGGCTCTGTAGAAAGCTAACTCAAATCTTTCAGAGACCAGTATTATTTTTTTTTAAACTATTATTATTATTTTAATCAGCTGGGATTGATCTGTTTCCTTAAGGTCTTCCTGGAGGTCTGTAAAAGCCCCTCATGGACAAACTGCGTAGAACTCAAGGCTGGGGCTCTGAGTAACCTGATGTGGTTGGAGATGTCCCTGCTCCTTGCAGGGGGGTTGGACTGGGTGGCCTTTGAAGGTCCCTTCCAACTCTAACCATTCCATGATTCTATGATTCTAACTCCGTGTGTCTATCTCATAGTACATTGCATTAAGACAGTGTGTTTGGGAACCCTAAATCCTAACCTAACCTTTTCACTTAGAGGATGTCCTTAAAATATGGCCTTAGCACAAGCTGCTAAGAACACCACCATGATGCGTTTGAGCTACAGGCATGACCGCTACAGCACAACTTTTGTAGCAGTTAACATTGACTGTGTTAACACATAGCTGTGACGACAAATATCTGCAGTTCAGTGCTATATGAATTCTTTTAAAATCAAAATATATTCTAAATCATTTTCTAGGGGAAGACGTGGGCAATATTGGCTATGTTCTTTAAAGAAAAGACTATTTCATCACAACGAATAGTTCATAAAACCCCAAAGAGTTTACATTTTAAAAGGCTTTTTTTGTTGAAGCTGTTTTTATCCTTTTAACTTCATTTGTATGTCCTGCAGACAAAGCAACAGGTTTGCTTTTGCACATTAGAAGGATCCTAAAAGCTGTGTACATAGTACGATTACTTTCTTTTCCTGTCTTGCTTACATATAATCACTAAAATCTTCTTTAATGTTTTGTCTACTCTATAGTTAAGATCTATGGAAAACAGTTTACATTTAGTGTAAAGCACTTTACCAGCAAAATGGAAATTAATATTTACAAAGGTTGTATTTGTTTAAAAATAGACTTCGGTAGAAAGGAAGCAATCAAATTTTGAAGTGCTTATGCTTTTCTGAAAAAAAAAATAGCGTGGCTGTGAGGTCAGATTAAAAAATGCTACATGAAGAAAAAGGAAAGATGTAATACTTCAGGAAACAAGACTAATGTAAGAAGAAATAAATCAGTGTTGTGACTTAGTTACATTTCTAATAGACAAAACTAAGCACGATAGAAAGATAAATAAGGGTACAACAGAAGTGAATACTGATATTTTGCTTAAACAATCTCAATGGCAATTAGAAAATATTATTGGAGTACACCCAAATAGAGGTCAAAAATCAACTGCCACAGAGAACATTCATTGCCTACTTTGGAGAGTGTTGGTAAAGTTTACTGGCATATTTGCAAAGCAAAAAAAAAATATATTCAGGGAAGAAAAATGATATGCAAGTGAAAGAGTATTTAATGCTATTATTTGCCTAGCAGAGACGCTGGGTCCTGTGAAAACAGCACTTAAAGCCAAGTCCTGATTTCTGGTTACATTGGTCCCTATTAGCTAAAACCACTTTCTTTCCCTGAAACTCAGTAAAAAATGATTATAAAATGCTCTGTGGTCCACATGTGGTGAGTTGTAGGCAAGTCACACATTACAAAAGTAACTGTGCTTTAGAAAACTGACTGTGGCTGCTTTCTTTTAAAAAAGACTTTCTGGCTAGTGCAAGCCTCTGGATTTTTCAGTATCTGCAAACGGTGAGGCTCCTCCTCTACACTGATTGTTGCTATTTTGGTTTTCTAATGAAATCAACATTCTGGCAACTGGATCTGGAACTTTTACAGGAGGTAGATATGGTGTTCCGAGAAAACTGCTGTGATGTTTCAGTTGGGGAAGTTCAATTATCTTTTTAAATTAATTTAGTACTGTCTAAGATGCATGAGTGGAAGATTGCACTCCCAGTTCTTAAAGGAAAAAAAAACAACCAGGACTTGATTACCCTGCCATAATTGCTACATAACAAACTGTAACATAAAAACATAGATGAGAACTTCTTATTATAATCTGATGAATAATGTATGACATGTAGAGCACTGTGAATAAACATTAAGCCATCAGTCTGAGAAAGGACAGCAGAAAGTTACATGATCCTTTCCGTGTTTGCTTGCTGAATGCATGGAGTTTCTCAAACTTAAATATATTTCACTTTTACATCCAAAAGCATCAGAAGTAGCTTTACTTTCATTGGCTTTCATTTTACATTTCCTGCTCATGTATAAAATTTCTGATGTGTTAGTGAATTCTTGCAATAGAAGAGTACTCAAATAAGCTTACTAGAATTAAAAAAAAAAAAAGTAACTGAGTTAACTCTTCATAGCAAACTAGCTATTTGATAGATTTGCTCAGTTACCTCATTGGAAGACATGGGATGAATTTACAGTGTGTTTTTTCCATTCGTCCAGTTAATGGTACAGTTGTATTTCAGCCAGGGCCAGTGGTCATTCAACACACTGTGAGTGTAGTCCTGTTAGTAAGTCATATTTGTTCCATACAATTGATTGTCTCCTGCAACTCCTATGATGTTACTTCCTTTCTCTGATCAGTTGATATCACAAGCAGGGGAAGGTGGTTTCTCTTCGTTAGTACTGGCAAGTCCTTGTAAATGTTGAATGAATCCATTGCATAAGAAAAACAGCACTTCAGAATCCCTCTGAAGTTACTAAAGGTGCAAATGCTTTTCTGTTTATTCACACCCACATTCACTGTGCTTCTGCTTTACACCACCATTAATACAGAAGAAAAAAATCTTCTACCTGAGCTTGGAAAAATAATGGTACTACATACCAGTAAAGCATATCTGTAATTTGTAAAAATATCAGTATTGATTACAAGAGTATTTTTCAAAACAGTGCTGTTGTGCTATTTACATACCTTTAGTATAAACTAATTGATGCCTTCCCCATCATTAGCAAAAATAAGCATCAGTATTAAAGAAAATCAGAATTAAATTTAAAAAAAATCCATCACATTATTTGTATATGATAGATGAAATAAAGGGATAGGAGATGCAACTGGCATAAAAATAGCAAAGGACAGGAGCAAAATTCTACATCACGCTTGGTGTCACAGCACGCATACTAGATGTGCTCTGTGGAGGCGCAAAAACCACTTGTTCAGGATTTGCAGACATTGGCAGTTGTCTGGAAATCTGGCAGATCCATGCCAACACCTGCTGAAGAGCAGACTATCACCAGAAGCAGAAGCTTGTACCAAAGACAGAAGGAGCTGAGAAATCTGGAAAGTGGTTCCTGGCAAGAAGATGCAGCGCAACAGGCAAGGATGTAGGATCAGCAGGGGTTAAAGATCAAGGTGTGTTTGGAGGGCAGACTTTTCTAATATAATCTGCTCCATTTGGAAAGGAATTAGTTATCAAAGCAGAGAGTTGGAATTCTTGTTCCTAGAGCGAGGAATGAAGATATCTGGATGGCTTTTTAATCTATTGCAGTTATTTGTGTGGGGGTAAGATTTCATGCAGGGAGGTCCTTGTTGTATCATCTTTGTTGTTACTATTTCTCTGGGAAAAATCTAGACAGAACCATCCAGATGTAAAGTGCAAGCAACGCAATAGCCTGATGCCATAGCAACTTTTTATGCACCGTCCTTTTGCTACATGCCGTAGTTCAAACTGCCAACATCAGAACCACTGGGGCAGCCGCTGAACAAAATACTTCACTGTATTGGTAATGAGAGTGTTAGAAACTGCTTTGCAAATCTTACAGCTTATTTTGTAGTACAGAGGAAAGAGGGAAGAAGGGGTACTATGGGAGGATTCAAGCTATCAAACTACCAACTAAGATTTTCAGAAGTTGAAGCAGATTACTCAGGGTTACACTGTGCAGTGGCTATCTTCCCCATTTTACAGGCCCAGACCAAAAATTAGATGTAAATTTGCAAGTGTAAAAACTGAACACAAGCTTCTCATACTGTACTATAACTCAATTGTTCCTCTGCTTCTCCCATGCTTGTTTTCAGTACTGATAAATTCAATCTGACGAGCCTTTCAAGTGACAAAAAATACATGCATTGAACTGCGATGCAAAAATAGTTGATATTTATGCTGGACTGCAGCCATGCACGTAATCACTCATTGAGCTTTTTAAAAGCAACAAGTCAAAGGGAGTTAATTACTTCCATGCTAGCTAACAGGAAACAAAATTTAAAAGATGAAATTTAATGCAGGTGAGTATTCATCAGACTAATGTTAAATCTTCAAGATCTCTTCAATCTTCAGTTCCACATTAAACCATCATTTCAAAATTTAGTAGACTGTTTGGGCCTAATTCATAGCTCAACTATGATTAAAATCTATTTTCTGACAGAATATGATATGGTTATTCTTGATTCATTTCACTTTAGTATATCAGAAAAGAGTTTAGCATGGTATATTTGTTCAGCCCAACAAGTAGGCGTGAAATGTTTGCACTGGGTTCTTTCAGTAGGAAGAGAGGAAATCATAAAAGCTGACTGTCTGAGATGAACAGCTAGATAAAAGGTGTTGTGTTACTTAACCGCCACCTTCAAGTGACAATTCAAAGAGCCGGGTGAAGCATTATGGCAGAGGTGAGGAATATAGAACATCTACTTACATGCATATTCCATTCAAGACTCAAAAACTTTTGCACAGAAGAAAAATTTTGATTCCTGTAGGCTCTATTAAAAAGAATCTGATGCAACCTTTTTCTGCCAAAAGCAGAAAGAGAATACCACATAAATAGTTTTCTTTTTACTTGAGAATCTTTTATCAGAATTTTCCCAACTACTGCAGCCAAAAAATGTAGTCATCCCATCTCCTGGGAATCAAACTGAAATGGAGACAGACACCTAAGAGTCTCCCCAGGTCCCAAGAGTAAACTAGTTCTTGCTTGCTAAAACACAGTGGTAAGTAAAAACAGCAGCAGAATGACACCTGGAAATATGAATTCTAGCCCAAACCCTTACTTAACAAGAAACAGGTATTTATTCCAGTGTCACAAACATTTTTTCCATATTAACAAATCTTGCAGTGACTGTGTTTTACTTTTTCCTCACAACAAAATCTTGGAAAGCCTTTGTAGCTATTTTGCGTATTGATTCTTAGACACATCCTGAAATCCTTGTCTTTCCATATATCTTATCAATCCCTTTCCCAAGACCCCTTGGGTGCTTTCAGACCACCTGTACTTCCAAAGTGCCTGGCCCGTACAAAGGAGTGGGAGAAAGAAAGGAAGTTCCTGTTGTAGTGTGTAGTGGATGTGGTGGGACCGTGTATGCACACCTGGAATTTCAAAAACCTACTCAAAGGCCTTTCAGAGTCCAGGAAAGAAAAAAAAAGTCAACTTCTCTTCAGCCAGTAGTTCAGGAAGGTATTTCCTGAGTATCTGGGACTGGCTGTGGTAGGAACAGGTAGGACAAACACCAAAGAAACATTGGAGTTCTCTTCTCCAAGCTCTTGGCTCCTTACTCGAGTTATCTATACATTTTTCCTTACTGTATTTAATGGTGACAGGTTTTTGGCACAGAGGCCCTGTGCTATGTTGCCACCTAGGCATATGCTTAGATAGCAAATCTTCACTAATCTACAACCAGACACGGTGAAATGTAGTTACAGGGAAACTCTCTCTGCGTGAATTTCTATTTATTGTGTTATCAAGCAGTAATGCTCGAGGGCATTACTTTGTTTCTGTATTTTGGAGGAAAGCGGCTTCTTTCACCTGGGTTTTGTTTTTTTTTTCCACAATAAATCCTAAAACCATAATGATAAAGCCATTACAAGCATCTAGGATGCCATCCACTAACATAAATGCTGAGAAATACCCTCTTGGTAGCGGCATGGCAAACTTCACATGTCCAGATGTCTTAGATCTAAGATCTAAGAAGACTTAGATCGTCTTCTTAGTGAGCCATATATAAATGCTGGGAGTGTGATCTAACACACACACCGGTGGAATAACAATGCCTGTTATTAACTGCATATGCAATCACCTCAGGACTCACAGAGAGATACTTTACCTTAATAACAAAAGGCAAGATTGTGACTGTTGCTAAATCGACCGTTAAGAGGAACACAGTTTTATTCCTCTGCATGGCCTACCTGCATTAACAACCTTTTGCCTGTGGGTAGAGTTACCGTTACTCATCCTACTAAGAACAGGACGGGGAACAAAGAGGTAAGAGCAAGATAAACACGCAAAAGTTTGACCCTTCCTCAGTATCTAAAACTTTGTTGCATGGAGGTGAGGTAATTTCTTTCCAGCAGAGAACAACAGCAAATTACTTTTCCCCTTCAAGAGAAGCTTGGTTGAGCGCTGTCCTGCATTACCCCTCACACTTGGCAGATTGCAGACTTACAGTTTTTCAGAACGTGACAAACCCTTCATCTTCTCATTTAGAGAAAGAATAATGTCAGGTTCTAAAACATGACTGGATTCATTTTCTGAGAAAGTAGTTTCTCACACCAGAATCAGATTCAGTACATTTCTCTGCTTCTTCCTCTACACCTCATTTAGTCTTGATGTTGAGGAAAAAAGCCAAAGCAGGACTAGTTCTAAAATTCCAACTCATCACACAGTACCCAGCCTAATAATCCACACTAGGGATTACAATTTGAAGCCTTTACCTTTACTGATGAGAAACTGCCCATACCTCTTACGAGTGTGGGCAGAGCTTTCCCATCTGGTCTTAGAGGTAGCCAAAAATCATCTATGACTTGTGGTTTTGTGTTTTTAATTTCTTTTCTCTTCCCTAAGAACTCGGTATTACTGTTTTTAGTACCTTTACCACTCTGTGTCTGTACTTGCAGTCAGCAAGCCCTCTTTAGCTTGGAGTGCACTGCAAAGTTCCTCATGCAATCAAAACATCTGGATTCCATTAATTTCTCTTGTAGGACAAGAGAAATTTGATGGGAAAAAATGAAGAGCAATCGGATTTAATGAATGTTAGCTGGAGCTGTGCATTTGAACCTTCCATCAATGTATTTAATTCACTTTGTCTGTTATTTTATACCTTTTTTGAAAATGAAATGCTTTCCATGTGGCTCTGTTCCTTGTTGCTTCTAAAGTCAGGAGAACAAAAATTAAGGGTAGGAATTAAGCAGAAATATATTTTTCCACTACTGTAAGCTTTGGGGAAAATGATGTTATCTTTGCCTTCAGAATTTGATTTTACCTTATGCAACTACTGAGATGTACTACTGTGAAACAAGGAATGTTATTAGGCAATGATTCAGGACAACATACGCTACGTTACCTTACATTACTCAGTTCGCAGAAGCCACTTTAAAAAAAATCTAATTTGAAGGGATATATTAGAAGAGGCCATTTTCACTTCCTTTGGAAGGGACTGTACATAATGGTTCTTAAGTGGCATGGCTGTGATTTTTATTTTTTGTTCCGTTAAAGTAGGTATGTATTTATAAGCGGCATTTTTTCCATGTAATTAACAAAAAAACCCCACACTGCCATTTTTTTTTTCTTTTTTTTTCCCTGCTGATTCTCCCATTTGGCTAAAATCACATCCTACAATAAACTGGGTAGTTTATTAAATTGTTTGCAGATGATACAGTTAGAATCTACTAGAAAGCTGTTAAAATTGGCATTTTTAGGGAACTAGCTTGTGTTGATTTTATGTGAAAAAAAATCCGATAGGAAAAGAAAATGAAATGCATAAAAAAGAGGAAATCAAACCATCTGGCTATTTACAACAGTAAAATGCTGCCCATAAATTAGAGATCATGATATCCCCTTTCCCTCTCTCTCTTTCTCATTACTAAGGAATGGGTGGAAAGGTTTGCATTTTTAAAGAATCCACAGACGTAGGATACTATTGTAGGAAACCGTTGGTGGAATGACAGCTTTTCTTTTATTGCTGAATGAAAGATGGACATAGGTCTTATTTCCTCTCAGACTTGTAGAATGTCTTCTGAATTCAGCTACAAAACTACTTGATTTAAATTAAATTTAGATAAATCCACTGTAAAACTGTTCAGAATCATAAATTATTATTACAATATTAAATGATTATTACAATATTAAACAATTATTACAATAACCATAAACTATTACAACAATAAGAAAAGTAAATATACGGACAAGTGACAGTAAATGAGGCAAAGAAAATTAAGTAGTAGTCACCAAGACTACACAGAACTTTAAAGGAATTCAAGGCTGAAATAGGTGACGGTAACTTAAAACTGTTACCTGAGATTAGAGTGCCATTTTTTAACAAAAGTGTTCCAAGAGAGATTCAGAAAACAAGCCTGTCAGCCCAATATCTATACAAAACAAACAGGTGGAAACGATAACACGGAACTTTGGACATCTGGATAAATATGACTTATCTGGGAAGAGTTAAAAAGGTTTTCATAAAAGGAAGTCTTGCCTCACAAACATAAGGCAGTCCTTTGAGGGGATCAAAAAACACGTGGATAAGGGTGATCTGATTGATCTTGGATTTACAAAAGGCTTTCAACAAATTCCTTCACCAAAGGCTGTACCATAACATGGCTTAGAAGTATAAGGTGATACACTTTGGGGAAAAAAACATCACTTCACATATAAAACAATGAGCTTTGAACTGACTGTTATCAGACAAGATTTTAAGATTTTAAAAGATTGTTCCATAAGAACATCAACTCAGCAGTGTCTGAAAAAGCAAATCTGGTGTTAGCAATGCTGGGGTTAGCAACTAGAGAACAAAATAGATGATGTTATTATGAACATAATATATGATGTTATACAATACATGTTATTGTATAAATCCCAGCTTCGTCTGCAGGCTGAAGACTGTGTGGCGTTCCAGGCCCCCATCTTGAAAAGGACACAGAACTACAGAGGATGTAGAGAAAGGCAGCGAGGATAACAAAGGTGTGAGACATCTTCTATAGTAACAATGACTAATTATTCTATTCATCTTCCCTTGAAAACAGATGACTGAGGTGGATAAGTGAGAGGTTGATAAGTTCCTGGAAAGTGTGGCTGGACGTTGCTTGGCCACAATTTTCTTTGATCCAAGAAGCAGGGGACATCAAATGAAGCCATAGAATCTAGATTCGAAGAAGAAAAGGTGATTCTTTATGTCACAAAGTACTTAGGGATGACTTCCTTCAATAACCTATACATACTAAGAGTTGTGTGGGCTCAAGAGGAAAACACATGGAGAAGTTCATGGAAGACAAATTTGTAAGTGTTACTAGGTACATCAAAACGGCATCCAGCTGAGGAAGTTTTTGAGTGGAAGTCACTGGAGGCCACCTGAAGAAAGCAGTGTGAATTTTCCAGGTTCTTATTCTTTTTCCTAAGCAACCATTTCCCACTCGCTAACAAAGACAACATTTTAGGGTAGATGGCCTCACTTTGGTCTAGGTATGGCTATTCTTAGTTTATCACAGCTCATCAAGGCTGATGTGCCAGATTTTTTGACTGGCAGATCTTGAAAGCAGATGAGCAGGTGGAGTTTGACCTGGAAATTTTTTAATATAGATCTCATCAGAGAAGATCAGATCCAAGCCAAAGCTTTACCTGTATTTGGGCACAGATAGATACTAGGTAAGTTCTGGCATTTGTCACTTCCCAAGTTTATAAAGCTGTATTTTCTGTCATAAAATTTTTATCAGTTGTGGCCTAGAATTGGATCTTCAGGTTTTAGTGAAATGATGGAGATGGTGGCAGTGGATAAGTGGCTGTGGTTGCCATTACCTTTACATTTTTCAGTGGATTTCAAAAATTATCTCAGAATTTATGCAATTTGTTTATGCTATAGAGACCACGAAGACCAAAATGTCATAAACCCGATGAATGACTCCACTTTTATCATGATGCCCAGTTTCTGACCAGCATTTAGAAATCCCAAAGGATGCAGAGAATGTACAAGAAGATAAGACTAGTATTAAAAAGCAAGATACGCTGCAGCATAAGCATTTAAGAAAGTCATATAAGGCAAATGGGAGTTGTTAATGCCTATGGAGTATTATTTGTTAGATTAGAACATAGGAAGCTTTGGGTTTCCCCATCATGGGAATAGTTTAACTACAGACTTCAAATGTTTTTCTTACTGCAGAGCAAGCAACAAATTCTCTCTCAGAAGGAAAAAAAAAAGCAGGAATTTGTTTGGAACTGTTGTTACAAAAACCTCTCAACATACATACTATAAAAAAGTTATTTTTCCTGTCTTTGTTCTCCTCTCAGGACCACAATTCTTTCACATAAATTTCATCATAAATTTATAACATCTAAAGAGCTGATAATTGTATGATTAATTTCTAAAAAACATTATTTTTGTATTTACCAGACTGTCATAGGGCATTGTTTTTGCAGCTATATATGTAAGAATTTTATTGTCATAAAAGTATCTATGAAAATGCGCATCATTAGGCAAAAGGGAGATAATTTTGTCTAAAGCAAGATTCTGCCTAGGGAAAGACTAAAAAACTGTCTGCTACAGCAACAAATGAACATTGCACAAGACATTAAGAAGCAGTTAGCCACCTTAAACGGAGTTATTTTAAATGAGATGTCTTCACTTAGAGGTTATCTAGCAAAGCTCCTTTGAGACCATTCCCTTTTTGAGTATGGCTTCTCTGATAGTGTTTTCCTTAAGTATTTAATCATATGGCAAGCTGTGCTTGTTTTGCTTCTCCAGAGCCCTTGACTTGTAGTCAATAAATAAATCATTCTTCCTCCCATTAAATATTGATATTTAGAAAGTTAACATTTTCCTCTGTTTGATTAGGGAGCTTGTCTCCCCCTAGTCTTTGGGCCACCTTAGTGTCGTCAGAGACCTGATGAAGGGCTCAAGCACGTAGAAGCCTGTCTACTTTCTCCAGCCATAATATTTCAGTTTAACAGAAGATCCTGTCTCTACCTTGATAATGATCTTTAAAGAACATTGCGATATCGCAAGGAAACATCCCTCCAGGGACGCTTAGTTGTCAGACACATAGGTGTAGGTTTAAAGCCTCAACAGTTACCAACTACTTAGATACAAAGTCGTGTAACTTAAATGTCCAGTGTTTCTTATTGTCTTGACATCTCTGGAGACGCAGAATCAGCCAACTGGAAAAACTTCATACAGGGAGCTCAGTGGAAATTAGGCTGTGGGAATCTGACATCAACAGCCAGCAAACTGGGTTTCAAGGCAAGAGGTGTTTGTTTCAGAAAGTAGTCTAGCTGTTAAAGAGGTTTCTGCCCACCTGCTGAACACTCTCCTTTAGAACCAGCTTAGTTCAAAATACAATGCAATTTAAGCCAAGCTACCTGACTCTGGGCTGAAGCGAGTAGGAGTGTTTATGCTGTTCGTTGTTAACACTCAGCTAGGGGAATATTCATCCCTTGCTAAAGAACACTCACCTCTTAAACCACTCCAACTAGACCTGAAGGAGCTCAGCTGTTTACAGCTTGCATTATCGCAAGTCAGCAATGGGGAACAGAACTGAACCCAGGTCTTGTAAGGCACCAGCAAATTAACTTCCCACTGAATCTTTTTTTTTTTTCATGCTTATAGTAAGGTTCCCCTTTAATGGCACAATGCAAATCATCCATTGATAGTATCAGCAGAGAGATCTGATACTTCATGCCACTAATCCTCTTCCCCTCTCTGGTAGGAAAGGCAACAGGCTGCATAAGAACATGTGTTATTAGGGTTCAGTGATAATTCAGGTCATTGCTAAATAGCAGTGCACGTTAAACTATAATGAGATTAGAGAGAACTAGCAAAAAAAAAAAAGCAATTCAAAGATAAAGACAGAGAAATTGTAAAGCTTTTCTCCCCTGCCCCCTCCCCCACCCACCTCGCACCCCAGCTGCAGTGCTGCAGAAAGTGGATGTCTGGTAGAGATGAAAATCATAAACCTAGCTCAGTCTCGGGGTTATCAGTTATTCAGAGGATGTAAATGATGTTTCACTCAAGATTCTGCTTTCTTCTTTGTTTGGAGTATGAATACAAGAAATGGGTAAATCAGAGTTTAAAAGGTCTGGCACCATTTACTAAAGTAAACTTAGGTCCTAAATTGCCACCGGGAAACGTACACTTCTTTTTGCTGTTGTTTTGATTTAGCTGTCACCAGAGTCATGTTCAAATGCAGCCTTTTCTGCCTCATGGCCGAGTCTCTTTGTGTGCGTTTCCTCAGCGTTACTTACTTTACTTTGAAGGTGGGCTGAGCGTAGAAATCTGACGAAAGAGTGGGCTGTGCCGTTGATCCGAGGGAGCTCTTACATTCTTCTGAATGACTGCATTTGCCTGTGCAGTACACAGCAGCAGCAACAGTGTGGTGCTCTGGGTCTCCAGCTCTGCCTGGCAGACAAACCTCCAGCTCGCTGAACGTCTGCAAGACACTTTTTTTTTTTCATGTTCTTCTGTAAATGAATGTTGCCTAACTGCACCAGGAAAATGGGCACAGGGGATTATATCTGCGTTGCTATGAGTGGAGGGGCGCCTTGGGGCTTTAGATTGCAAGGTGGCAAGGAGCAAAAGCAGCCTTTGCAAATCGCCAAGGTAGGATCGTGAGAGAAAGATGTTATCGGTGCTGTGTGAACACGAGTGAAGAGAATACTGTGTTTAAATATATATTGCTTCCAGTGAAATGGTTAGTGTGGATCTTACTGTGATGCTTGTTTGAATTTGCTAACGTGTTTTGCAGAGATTCTACAGGTGCTGATTATGTTTGTTTCAATAAAAAGGAAGGATTACTTTTTTGGTAGCTTGCAAGTATTGCAAACATTTTCTTAAATGTTAAAGGTTAGAAATTGTGAAATGATGTATGCCTTTCAGCTCCTAGTTGATACGCTCTGTGTTTTTGAATGCACTCGGCACATCGCAAAACTAAGTCTCATATTAGGAAATGCTGTTTCACCCAGCTATTTATGATACTTATTCTACTCTAGGCATAGAGTAAATACAGCTTTATCATGAGAAAATGTTCTTACTATTTTGGGAATCCTGGAAAGCATTACGCTGAGTTATCTCTGGTTTTGGAAAGTTATCCAGTCTTAGAAGCAGCTTTAATAGATGCCAAACATTCCCTCTTATATTTCACAAGCAACACTGAAAATTACTGAACACTTCATAAATTATTTTCATGTACAAAATGAGAGCAAAACAGACAGTAGAAATTCAGAATAAATAAAAAATAAGAATTGGTAACCCCAAGTTGCAAAAACAATAGTTAAAATGTAGTTTTGTTAAAAATCAGTGCTCAATCCATTGCAACAGCTTCTCCACTGGGGCAACAATGAAGATTTGTCACGGTTATGAAGGGTTATGTAACTGTATGGAGCTGCAGTCTCTTCTAGACAAGAGGGACAAATTTTGTCCAGAGCTCGGAGGTCAGCAAAATACCACTGGCAGAAATGATACCGGGACTGGTCATCATACAATGAGTTCTGTCCTGTTAGATTGAGGGAGAGAGATTAAAATAGATCTTACCACCTTCCAGTATCTTGGCAGTCCAGTACATCGAGTGTTAAGTTTTTTGTACGTTGATACAGTATTCCAGATCAGTAGTTTAGCTGTTTAAGGTCTAACTTTCTTAAGCTGTCAATATATTTCTTAATTAGCTAAATTTAGTTTACTGGATCAGTTAACTTTTTCAGAAAAAGCAGAATCAGTAAGTCTACCTCATTTCAGAAAAGAAGGTACTTTTAGTTCCTCTGCCAAGAAAAGAACATCTTTCACTGTTATTTTCAATGATTTCCAGCCATAATATTAATCACATTCAGTAACAGAGCTATGATTTACTAAGTATATGTATCATTTTTCTCATTACTGTTAAGTTTTTTGGTTTTATATTTTGCAAAACTTGAACGTTTACATTTTTTTTTTCCTACCGATGAGCAACTGTTGCTTTGCAAGCAAAGCGGCTGATGATAGCTGACAGTGGAATCCTGCCATCTAGTGAAAACTTGTAGCTAGAGTTTAAAAAGTTGTAAGTAACGGTAAAAGGCAAGAGGCCTTGATGACATAAAACCAAAAGTAAAAAAGCACAGTAGTTTGAGCACAAGGTTCTGTTTAAGCTTTCATTTTCCTGATAAAAAAAGGGCTATACAATTTTTTTTTTTTCATATTCGCATCCTAGACTGTGGCACTTAAGTCTGGGTTCTGTTTTACCACTAAAATTTGGGACTTTAGAACTAGATATATGGTAACAGTTCTACCTTACTTCTAATAGGAAAACATACCTGAAATTTGAAAAATACTAATGTGTGTTTTTAGGAAAAAAAAAATAATCCCAGAAGCATGAGTTTGTTTTCCTGCAAATGAACCCCATCAAAAGGCCACGTAACACAATACTTCAGAACACCCTTTGTAAGAGACGTGTACCAGCATGTGTAAGTGTTATAAGCAGGGTGGATGGGGTGCTTTATGAGTTCCAGATCATTCATTTCTCCACGCTCTGAGAGTTGGTCAGGACCAGTGAGATTTGAAAATTGACACTAGTATCTGGCTGAAAACCTGAACCTTAGAGTTGACAGGCCACAGCTTGCTTTGGGACTCACTCCGTTGGCGG
>WHYT01017925.1:466621-558633 GCA_009806455.1 Tetrax tetrax
GAGAGATTAAAATAGATCTTACCACCTTCCAGTATCTTGGCAGTCCAGTACATCGAGTGTTAAGTTTTTTGTACGTTGATACAGTATTCCAGATCAGTAGTTTAGCTGTTTAAGGTCTAACTTTCTTAAGCTGTCAATATATTTCTTAATTAGCTAAATTTAGTTTACTGGATCAGTTAACTTTTTCAGAAAAAGCAGAAACAGTAAGTCTACCTCATTTCAGAAAAGAAGGTACTTTTAGTTCCTCTGCCAAGAAAAGAACATCTTTCACTGTTATTTTCAATGATTTCCAGTCATAATATTAATCACAGTAACAGAGCTATGATTTATTTATGATTTATTAAGTATATGTATCATTTTTCTCATTACTGTTAAGTTTTTTGGTTTTATATTTTGCAAAACTTGAACGTTTACATTTTTTTTTTTCCTACCGATGAGCAACTGTTGCTTTGCAAGTAAAGCGGCTGATGATAGCTGACAGTGGAATCCTGCCATCTAGTGAAAACTTGTAGCTAGAGTTTAAAAAGTTGTAAGTAACGGTAAAAGGCAAGAGGCCTTGATGACATAAAACCAAAAGTAAAAAAGCACAGTAGTTTGAGCACAAGGTTCTGTTTAAGCTTTCATTTTCCTGATAAAAAAAGGGCTATACAATTTTTTTTTTTTCATATTCGCATCCTAGACTGTGGCACTTAAGTCTGGGTTCTGTTTTACCACTAAAATTTGGGACTTTAGAACTAGATATATGGTAACAGTTCTACCTTACTTCTAATAGGAAAACATACCTGAAATTTGAAAAATACTAATGTGTGTTTTTAGGAAAAAAAAAATAATCCCAGAAGCATGAGTTTGTTTTCCTGCAAATGAACCCCATCAAAAGGCCACGTAACACAATACTTCAGAACACCCTTTGTAAGAGACGTGTACCAGCATGTGTAAGTGTTATAAGCAGGGTGGATGGGGTGCTTTATGAGTTCCAGATCATTCATTTCTCCACGCTCTGAGAGTTGGTCAGGACCAGTGAGATTTGAAAATTGACACTAGTATCTGGCTGAAAACCTGAACCTTAGAGTTGACAGGCCACAGCTTGCTTTGGGACTCACTCCGTTGGCGGCCTTCTCCGCCCTCCCCGGGGAGCCTGGGCTCTTTCAGGGGTGCGCAGACACAGGTCTCCAGGTCAGGCATCACCGTCAGGTTGAGGCACGGCGAGGTGGGGGGTCTGCAGCTACACTGTGCGTGACCCTTTTTGGGGAGAGGCAATGTTTTCGGCTTTCATTCTGTTATCCGTGAAAACTGAATCTAATAACTCATGAAAATATAAAGAATCACCCAACTAGTGCACAGTAATTTTCCTACTGACTTCAAAAACCAAAAGTTTTGTTTCCTAAACACAATTTAAAAATTTAGGGTTTGTTTTTTTTTTTTTTCCCCAGTTCAAGATTCAGCTTCTCCACTGGTGCATACTAATGCAGCTCCATGGAATCAGTGGGTCATTGCCAATTTACCCCACCCGTGATTTTGCCAGAAGTGTGTAGTTCTGGTTTGGCGTCGCAGCTCGCAGGGGCCGGGAAAGCTGCAGGGAGGTTGCTCGCCTGGTTGCCGACACAACCTGAGCACGGGATACCCCTGGACTGCTGCAGAGGGAAAGCGAGCTCAGGCCCTGGCCACGGGCAGAGCAGTGGTGGTGAGACAGATCTAAAGGGGAGAGGGACGTGAAACAGAGGCAAATGATAATCCATGAAAACGTGGCAGGATACAAAAATCTCAGGTTCACACTTATGTCCTCTGTTGATAAAGGAAACATACTGTTCTTACAGCGAATGAAGTAAGTCACTGCAGTTCACTGCCAGAAGCAACTTTTAATAGTTTGGATTTTGCCTTTTAAAATATTGTTTTACTATATTTATTAAAAATTATGTAAATCTTGCTCCCATTGTTTGCTGCTTAGCTCTTAAAGCATATTTGCAAGTAGCATTCTTGCTAAAAGCAATGAGAGTTTTGCCTGTAGTATAAAGTATTGTCTGCCATTATCATGCAAAATGTTAACAGAGAGAGACAAACCTTTTGCCTTCCCAAGAAATATCTCATTTTTTTTTTTTTCCACCAGCACATAAACCAGGAAATTTTCATCAGCAAATAATCCTGCAACCATTAAATTAGATTCAAGACATTTCAGTGATTTCTTAGATGTGAGACTGCAACAAATGGATTTTTTTTTAAAGTATCACAAACTATAATTTTGTTTGTCCATTTTAAACTCTTATTCAAAACGTAGATTTTGAAAACATTTGAGTCATTTTCTGCAAAGGCATGTGAACTGTTTAACACCCCTCCTCCTCCCAACCTTGTCTCCATACATCAGCTTACTTTCTTATATCCACTAATGTTCTAAATTCTTTATAAAAATTTTCATGTAAAAAGGATCTGCATATTCCATATACTGCCCACATATACCATAATGACTTTAAAAAATCTACTTTAAATACTGTGTCAAAAGACATACTGTGCTAAGAAGAATATCTAATAAATTAATGTTATTAAAAAAAAATAATTGGGAGTATAAAGCTAAGGAAAACAGTGGTTGTCTCAGTTGTGCTGTGTAGGCACCCAGACACTAAACCATGTCAGTACTGAGCTCTAGGATCCCTTTCCCAAAGCAGGAGATGGTTGGGAAATCTCAGTACAACAGTGACCCTAGATGGCTAAGAATTCAAGATATATAAGAGCAAAGTGAAACGTGACGCCCTTTCTGTTTCCACTGTGAGATATGTGAAGGAATGCTTTTTAAAATGAATATCATAGATTTTTTCCCTGTAAATTTATTTGTAGTTTTTAATTTAAAATATATTAAAACTGTATGTACAAAATAATGGATTATATTCTGGACTAGCATTTGAAAGAAAGTCCTGTGAGTTTTTCTATTAATACTTAACAATACCAGCTATGTTATACATAATAAGGCTATATCCTCTAAGAAGCATCTTTTTTGCAACAAGTAATTTAATGGAGTTGTTCTATAGATGGTTTCAATTTGTAATTCAACCATGACGTAACTCCATTAAATTACCTGGTTGCAGTAGGGTTACATTATTCTTAGTGTGTTTGTTACCTACATCAAACAGCAATTTGATGAACTCATTGTTTGTATCTGTCAGAGTCTTGCTAATTTAAGTTTGGAAACTTAACTGAATAGTTCTAGCGTACAAGGGCGGTAAGTTCCATGACTCAGACCTCTAAGCACTTCCGAGGAAATTCAGTTCTCTTTTTCCTATCAGTACCCTAAAAGTAGAAATGAACAGATGCATAAAAACCCATATGATCAATGGTGTTGTAGGTTTTCATGCCCAAGACATTGGGGAAACTAATGTTCTTGAGAAAAGGTGCCTTGCCTCTTACTGAATTCAGATCACGTCAGTTCCAGCAGTACTCTGGTCTACATGCAGTATATATAGAGATATTTCTGCATGCAATACACCCCAGCAAGAAAGGTATCTTCAAAGGGCATAATGTTCTCCTATTTTATATCTATGAGGGCATTTATCTTGATCTCTCCTTGATCCATCAGTGGCAGAACAATATGTAGTTGCATATGGAGAAACATAGAGCAATTTTTTTTTTAAAGTGCTGACAGACTTTATGTACTTTTTCAGCAATTTTTTTTCAACTACATCTTTAGAAAAATAAAATAGTAACATTTCTCTTCCTTTAATTTTTACCATGCCAGTTTGCCAGTGCCTAACTACAATTAGAATGCCTATCCTCTAAAATGTCAAGTTATTTGGAAGAACTTAATGGATATCTTGAAATATGGTATCTTACCAATGTGATTTTGCCCCTGAAATTTTTTTCTCTACTATGCACATTTTCTTATGTCCAGACATGCCAAATATCATGCAATTTTTCATTGTGTTGTAAATGTTAACTGTAGTCCTAATTAATCCTATGAAATACTTTGATAATTCAGGGTTCAAATCCAACAGCCTCAACTAGGCTTCGTGCAAAACTTACACAGTTTGTGACTATTTTGCCAATTTCTGAAATAAGACTGCTGCTGCTGCTGCACAAATAGTAGTTTTACCCTTGGCTCAGTAACGACATGTGACAACTGGCTGCCTGGTCATTTTGGACTTGTGTACTTGTCCATCAAAACGCTCAGATTTCAATTCAAGTCTCGGTTTCATCATTTTGGATTCACTGGAACCTGAAACTGAAAGTGAAACTCAAAGACTTGGGAACAACCTGAACCAACAGTGTGAAAAGTTGATGTGTAAATATGATTACTTAATGCTGGATGCATACAGAGGTGGGCTCTGTTGTGGGGGTTTGACTTTCTCCCTGCATTTATCTGAAATACTTGACACAGGCAGAACAACCCCAAGTGGCTTTCACCAAGTTGACCTTTACACTTAGTCTAGTAGAAAAAAAGATAAAGGATAAGACGTGTTAGCACAGTTTATGCTTTGGATCCTGAGGTAAGGCAAAGCACGCCACTGTCACATGTATGAGAGGTATGCTAGCACACAGTTGGCCCATCCACAAAGTACACCAAAGCTGCTGGCTTTAAGGAGACTTTTTCAAGTCATTCTGTTACGCTGTCACCATTGGCAAACGCTCACACTTCCAGGCAGAAAAACTAGGTTAGTAAAAGCTGAGATGCTAGTTGAGACTTGATAAATGTAGCTGTGTTATACCTGTGCTCAGCTGTGTTATACCCTCAGTTGCTGAAGCAGTGGTTTTTTGCTCCCCTGCTTGCCTCTGCTCTGATGGCCTAGGAGCACCATCCTCCTAGTAAGATGAAGGTACGAGACTGTTCTGTGTTTCAGATCATCCCCAGATGACATTAAAAGTCATCCTGGGGTTGGAGTTGGTGCTTCGGTGCCGTCTGCTTGTTAAAATATACTCGTTAATGCATAGTCAAGTAGGATCTTGCTGTACTCTGAGATGCTCAGCGTGCTGTGTGAAAGCTCAGTCCTATGCTAACATGACCCCGCTGGTACTTCCTTATTTGTATCAGTTGACATTTTAAACAGAATTGGAACACAACTTTATGCTAACATAGACAGAACAAGCCATGTTTAAAACATGCTAGTTGAACTTTGGCAGCAAAGGAAGGGAGTTTAGAGTTAACCTACATGATTTTAAACACAACTTGCCTTACTTGGACTGTATTTAAAACTGTTTGTTTAAATTTGCTAGCTAATAAATTTCCAAACATAGTTTGTTTTTGCAGCCTGGACAAACTCCTATTCTCAAATTCACTCTTCAGACCATCTGACACAGCCAGTATTTGCTGATATTCAGAAAACCCTGTGAGGCATATTTACATATTCTTTCACACAAGGAATTATGTGGAAAATTGTGGGTTTTTTTCGATCTTTTCTGGAGAAGATTTTGACTCTGTTATGAGCCTCGACCCAATTTAATAACCAATACACTTTTGCACATGTTTAGATGACATAGTTCAGCTTCTGTTTAAGCAAATGAAAAAACTTCCATTGACAAACTGGGAAGAAGCTAGGCTTTACAGAGCTTAGGTTAATTCATTTTGCAAAACAAAGCAACAGATGAAAATTCCCAAAATCTAACTAAAATAGACGACTGCTAAATAACTCTGTTCCTGAAAATCTGCCATTGCCAGTTAGAAAAATAAGAAGGAAAAAAAATTTCACACACCTTTACCAGCAAAGGTTTTCATGTATTTCCAAAGGTCAAGGGTTTCCGTTTTCTCTTTTTCAACTTTTGCATTCCAGGTATTGTGCCAGTGGAAATGTTTAGCACTAAAGTCCCATCTAGTTGTTTAAAAACTGCAGGCTGATCTAGCACATGAATGTATACCCTGTTTAGGATATACAGAACCACATACCAAGCTGGCTTTGGCATGCTTTCCACAGTACTTAGGCAAATACAAGCATGCTTTGGATACATGGTAGTACTCATTTGTGCTTGTTTCCAACAGATAATTTTTCAGCTCTCATGCTAGGAGAATTTTCAATGGAATAGAATGAACAACATAATTAATATTGACTTAAACTAAACAAACTAAACAGTGTATTCCTACTAAATTAGATTAGCTGCTTTGTATAGAGCTTTGCTTAATTTCTTAGATTCTTTGCTGCAAATATTTAAAATACACTGCATAACATTATTATGTTTCATTGTCCTGTATTTTCTTCCATTGCATTCTTATTGTGAATGTGAATGTAATGGTAAGACTTTTGGCCAAGTTCACATTCAAATATCACAACAGGAAATGTTTACAGAACCCTTTAGGATTGTGTCAGATTGTTAGAGAGGATACAGCTAGCAATTTATGCATGTCATGGAAAGGTTTTCTTTCAAATACAGAACTCAGTGTTCTTCATATTTACAGCAGAAATATTTAGAGCAGAAATTATTTCAAGGGACCATATTTCATGGGTTAAATGCTTAGCACTCTATAAAATGAGACTGATTTGCAGAGATAGCTTCAAGTTTAACAGGAACAATTCTGTGCATGGAATTAACCGCGGACAAAAATGATAACATTTAGATTGCAACCAGTACTTATGAGCACCGTTTGTTGGCTGGAATGAAACTGGCAGTAAAAAAAGCCCCTGGATATCAGCTTGAAGGTTTTAAATTTCGGACCTAATGTACACAAGTTACACAGTGGATTTCTTTTTCCTTTTCTGTAATTTTTCCCATCTGTCCCATTTCATTAGAATCTGTACTCCACAGTCAGTGTGGATGTTAGGACGAAACTGATGCATATTTGGACTGAAACACTTCAGCAGGCACCAAAATCAAAGTGCTATTTTTTGGTTACCTGCCAATATGATATGATGTTGAGCATGAAAGCCAAAAATCTTCAAAACACCTCAGCACCTTGCTTTCAGTGGGGTGCTAAGAACAGTGAAGATGTGGCTGCTTTATTTGTTGCTTATGTGGAAGGTGTATTAAAATAAAAACCCAGCTCTAAGCTCACCAGAGCCAACGGGCTTATATCCAGAGCTCTCTATCATGTGCTGTAGTCCTGGGCACAGCATAGAATCTTCTTTGATTGTTTAGCAGGGCAACACTGTCTTCAAGTCTTCTTTCTACTTCCACAGAAAATTATTTTGAATTCTTTAAATTTCCTTTGTTGTTTGATATTTCCTTCCTACATCTGGGATGGGGCATCAAATGCATGGGTAACCTTTTGCTTCAAAAGTTATGTCATCCTGGACTGCGTAGCTGTAGAATCATTATTTTATAAACTTGTCCTTTTGTAAGTATATTTTAGAAATACGTTTTTTTTGTAAGCATGTTTCATATTACAATTCATTAGCAGATGAACTGTTGATGGGTCAAAACTATGAACAAAGTAGGTAAGCTACAATTTTCTGTACTGCTGGTTTCTCTATAGCATAAACATGCCACATATGGCATAAATTGATACAATACTGAATTTCAAGAAAGTTTCTAAAATAAAGATAATGCAAGACAATCCATTGTGGCACTTTATAGTAACAGAAACAAAAATAAATGGAATGACGGGGAACATAATTTAATAAAATTTCCACGTCCTAGTACTCTCTGCCTAATGCAAGGAGCTAAGTTTCAAACTTTTTGAAGAAAAGCATCTACATGGAGAATTGTGCCACGGTAATTATAATGGTTGTCTATACCTGTATAACATCAGGTGTTTCCAAGATGTATTGCAATCAAGGGGCATCTCGTCATGAGTTTTATCAGCTTTACTCAACAACCACCACCACTGCTGCTCCTGAAGAGACCATCTCTCTCTTTATCTCTCTATATCCTTGTATTCCCTGCCAGAAATTCTTGCTCTGCTTTCTCTTATCATTCTCTCAGTAGTGCATTTCTTTAAATACACACTTAAGCATAACTTGCAGTGAATTCACTGAAAATCACGGGCAAACAATGCCTCAGACTTCTTGTTACTTGGTTAGAATAATGCCAGTCACTTCCAGTGAAATTTCTTTGGACTGAAAGAAATGCAGGAAACTTTCTGCTTTGCATGAACTCTCATCACAGAAATCTCTGAACTACTAGAGCTTAACAGATGTGGCTGGAATAGGCTGATCAGCATTTTGTTCCACAAATTACATTTCCCTATTTCGCAGAGATCACTTCAAAGACTAGCTGCCACAAGCCACTGATTTAATCAGAGGATGCATATGGAAATAATCTGAAGGGGATAAATAGTTTTATATATTATCATATATTCATAGTGATCTTCCTGCACACTGAAATAGTACTTGCAGAATGGATAATGTAAGACTTGCTTATAAAATTCTTCAAATTATAAAAAAACTATCAATAAGCATGGATGTTTTAAGCAAATTCTAACATACAATACTATTTAATGCCTAAGATCCTTACAGAGGAGCAGCTGTTTGACATCCTTCACTGAAAAAAAAGCCCCAAGTTTCAGAATTATTTGCTTTCAAAAAAATTTGATACCTAGGAAATTAGAATGTTAGAATGGTTTCACCTAAATTCTCTGTCAGTGGAAGAAGTACAGTATGCTGGTCAATACAAAATGAACGATTCACAAACTTGGAGAGTTTTGTTACAATAATACGTAATAAAATTACATCATAGGTCTATGGAACAAAATGTTAGTTTTATAGTGTTATTGCATGGTATCCATACTGTCAGCCAAAGTCAGTCTTTAGACGTCTTGTGCATGTGCTAGATACTCCTGTATCTAGGAGAAGATACTAGGCATTAAACTGAAATCACAACTAGAACACCGTTTCCTTTCAAGCCCTCAAATCCCTTTGCTAGGTGAATTAGCAGCGTGCCTTTATGTCCAGACTGAATAATCACCTTTTAACAATACTGACATGTTATTGATTATCACTAGATGGTGCTCTTATTCACAACCCCCAAAATCATAGGTAAGTGAGTGTAAAGACAGTTGCACCTTGGAGAAATTTTATTTGCTTGCTTTAATGTTTTCTTACTGATGCTGCTAAGTATTGCTCAGCTCAGTACCTCCCGGATCAAATAATTTCAAAGTGTAGAATTAATGCCTTCAAGATAAATATGTATGTAAAACAAGTCAAGAATCACATAATATCAAATTAATCATTCCAACTCTGCCTTTCACTTCTACTTATTATTCTCTGCATACAAACTGAATGTAATCCCCTCAAGGAGGGCTCCACAAATTTGTACCAGAGTTTGATTTGTGGTTTTGTAACACTATAATTAGGGCACATCTTTAAAAATCTAACTAACTAAAAAGGAATATTTCAAAAGGCCTTAAGAAAGACACAATCATAATTCTTTAAAGAGAAAACAGAAAAATAATTCTGCACCTATTTTACACTATATTATGAACATTCAGTAGTAGTATTACACATGACTATCAAACACATGTAGTGAAATAATAATTTCAAAAGAGTCTAAAAACCCATTATATCAAACCTCAGGTTCTTCCAGCCCAATCTGACAATAGCCAGAGCAGACAGGGCTGGCAGCCTGAGAGATGTAACAAGTCTCCCAGGTCTTGTTACCTAATTTAAACTTTATTTTGACATATATTAAAATTCTGTTTTTTTTTTTCTAAATTCCTCATTATCCTGCTTTTCCTTTCTCTGCCCTCACTTTCAGTCATGACTTCAGTCTGTAGTCTTAGCTCTTCAAAAACCAGCCTATTTTACTAATCTGATGAAGAATAGACTCCCATGAAGTACACCAAAACTAAATCCAAGAATGTATCCTTGAATAGCTTAAGGTGTTGGAAATCTACCTGAGTTTTGAAGCTTGAGCACCTTTTTACTCGGATAGTTTTAAATTAATGGATCAGTACAAGTGTGATTCAACTCATTTTTCCATGATTGAGTCTTTATTTGACAGGCCCTGATTCAGCTCCTAAACGTGCTACATTTTAAAGTCATTTTCCAGATCACCAGGACAACGTTACCAAAATATTTCTGATTTCATGGCATAATTTGTGACTACAAAAAGGATTTCACTTTAAAACATCTTGTCATTCTACAAAAGCAAAAATTTCCCCGACTCTCAAGAGTTACAGTTTTCTTCCTCTGTAGTTACAGGAACAGGGAGAAACAATTCAGTGAATCTACATGTAGTGAGAGGACCATGAATGTCTCTTTTTCTACCCTAGCAAGAACAGTACAAAGGGTATGATAATGAAGCCTGAGGAAAAAGTTATCTTTGTGGCCTGTCATTTTTTTTTAGTGTTACTACATGAACAAATGGAGCACTGAAATGCATGGCCGGAGAACAATGGTGCCCAGCACCGTACCAGCCTTCAGGGTCTTTCACTTATTGTTTGCTTCCAGGCTTGATTTGCATAAAAAAAAAAAGCTGGAAAAGCTGCAGAGACTGAGAATTCGCACTAATTGATATTGGGCACTAATTGACTCAAGCAAAAACTAAAGATGCATTGGCCTGTTCAAATCAGGCTTGAATTGAGGCCTTCTGGATTCCTGCATCATCCAGCTCTGAAGACTCAAACGCTGGCATGGTTCATGAGCTGCAGAGTTCTGGGATAAAAATAGAGAGGCAGAATTGGGATCATGTTTTAGCACAATCTTAGCTGAAACGGAAAGGGGTGAGAAGGAACCCTTCCTCTTACGAAAAATACAATACTTCCAGGTGTTCTAAGCAACAGCGTGGCATTTGAGCTCACCTAAAATGAGAGACAAACCAAATCTTTCCCCAAAACCTTTTACTGCTCTAGACCCACGCATATTTTTTTCAAGGCTGGAAAATATTCATTGTTCCATGTTTATGTGCAGGTGTATTCCATCCAGAACAAGGAACACAATTTATTTCAGTGACTGGATCAATCATGTGGGATGCGCACACATTGACAGTCATAGCTGTAGGAGTTACTTATTGCCTCAGTCCTGTGCCTCTTGCTTGTCTGTTTTCCAATGAAAAAGCTTCTTCTAATAGGTTTCCATCAGTTCATTATGAGTAAGCCTTCAAATGAGACTTATGCTGTCTGGCATCAACAGTTTCCAATGAGCATAATATTTCAGTAGTCCACAGATTGTGGGACTCAGTTTAATATCTGGAGAAGATCTTAGGTCCACACGTGGTCGAAATACTATATGAGTAGGTGATTGTCAGTCCCTTGTATATTGTAGGGCTCTTGTACAGCTTTCTCCTTGCTGAGAGAGGAAATGATATGCTACAAAGTCCCCTCTGTTTTTATAGTTCTGTAGTATTATGGAAAGCAGTGTTCTCCCTTAGGGATTCACATAATTTCATGTTATATCTGTATGTCACTTAAAGCAAAACTCACACACTGGCCCAAGTAAGTTCAGTTTCATCTAAAAGCTTCCTTGAACTTTTTTTATTTCTTTAGTTTTACTCAGGCCAGATGATATTTATATGTGCTCGGGTTTCATTTTGGTTATTTCACTTGGCTTCCTTAGGCCTTGTGTACCTCTAGTTTCTCCATCATTTTAACACAATTAGTCACAATCTAAACCAGGATCTCAGATAAAGATCCTGCCACAACTGCACTTGGCTGGTCAGAAATATATCTGTACGACTGCTTTGCTTGGACTGAGCACACATCTAAGAGTATATAAGGCAAAATCCTTTCAGCAGCAGGCCCCAACTCCATCCTTCAGCTAATACTGGTTACTGGGAAGCACGTATGTGTCTGTCAGACCTGCCGAGGTTGTCCTTGTTGAAACATCCCTTCCATCTCCGGATCTTTCTTCTTTTCAATGCAGAAAGCTTTGCTGCTCTCCTGTGCTGTCAGTCATGGATAAACTCACAGAGTAAAATACCTACACAACATGTGTCGAATACAGGGTGGGGGGCATGAGGAGAGAGGCTGAACTTGCGCTTCTCTTTCTTCTCACAAATTACAGTAATCTCTGGCATCCGAGCTTCTTTCTCCAGGCACAGAGGATGAGATAAAGTTTACTTCAATGTGCAGATTTCTGGTTTCTTCCATGCAAAAAGAAAAGAACTGGAAAGCAATCTCCTCTGATACAGTGACATTACAATGCTCTTGCTGTGCGTTTTCTTTAAATTAATTGTTAGGCTTAAGTTAATAAGAAAAAGGTAAGTTTCAGGGCAAAATAATAAAGAGAAAAGGAAACTGGACACTGATTCTGACACTGAATTTAATTTATGAAGGTGCTGACCTGTGACATCTGTTTAAAGACTACACAATCCTTAAAAACTCTGCTTCCCAGAGAAACTCGAGAAGAGACTAACAGTTCATATAACAGGACCTTCCCTTCAAAATTATATTAGTAAAAGAGATGTCAGCAAAGTTATAAGTCTTCTGAGGCAATCCGGGTCAGATTATCTTCTTTTAGGTGAAAAAGAACACTGTACCTTTCTACATTCCTGTTCAGTTGCTTAAAATGCCACTCTTGATCTTCAGTTGATTTTAAAATGACTTCTTACCTCACCAATATGCTGAAATTTGTATATGACTGTGAAGGTCTCCTGAACAGACAGCTATAAACAGTGCCACGAGATACAGAGCTATATCACCCATCAGTTTCCAATGTATATAGTAATGTGAATCATAGGGAAGCACTTGCTCAGTAAACAAATATAAAATGACAGAACTGATCCACATAAATGTATTTTCATCTTCTAGCTGTGCCCTCACAAGTTCCTCCTAGCCTTTAATCCTTTTTATTTGGTGCTTGGCATTTGGAAGAGTGCCACAGATCAGGGCTGACTTTGCCATTACCACAGGTTTCCTGACACTCCTCTCGTTCGCCAATTGTTCATTAATACCACGCTGTCATATTATCAGATGCTCCTTCAGATTACTTTTTTTTCTTTCACGAATAATCTCTCTAAGCAGCACAATGCATATGAGAAGAGAAGGCAGAATGATTTCCATTTCCTCTTCTGCTCATGTCTCATGTTTTTAAGCTAGTATTTGACCTTTGGAGAGAGTTGAAGCACTTTCCATAGATCTAAAAGGAAATACTACACAGAGGATTTTGGTTTTGTAGCTGCCAGAGCCTGAATTTCAGAAGTACTTACAAAAAAAAATGCCTCTTAACTCAGTACAAGATACAAGCTGTTTGTTGCTTTCCTATATAGTAAAGGCAGTGCTCACTCTAAAAAGCAAGTCATGAAGACCTGGCACAGTTTTGGATTTATACAGACTAAGTTTACTTGGAGGTTTCATATGGCCATAACAATGCAACCAAGTTAGATGAATCAGTTAATAGTTGAAAATATGCAGGATATCTTGTAGCAAAGTTGGAGCAACAGTAGCCATATAAAATGAAAAGGAATATTGTTGTCCTAGATTAATGTAACTAGGGCTGTCAAAGAGCTTTCTATGACTAAGTTGGGGTAAAGTATTCTGATGGCAAGGAGGTATTTTATAGCCACATGTTAATCTTCTTCAATGGGATGAGTTATTAAATTAAATCCTTAAAATGATTAGCTCTTTTATGTGCACTTATATTTTCCAGATGTTTGATACAGTCAAGACTGTCCTGTTCATTTGCATGTGCTTGTTTCTTTTGTTGTTATTTTTAGAAAATTCTTTAAAATTTACTATTATTCTAACATCTGAGTAAGATTTGGAAATCTTTTTTTTTATTTTAGTCCCATAGCATTTTTCAATTATCTTTCTTAATCTAAACCTTATTTCTATTATTTATAGTTTTGGAAGAAGAGACAAAAGAACAGAAGCCTATCATGATTTCAGGTTCTAACATTTATTACAACAACACTGTACAGAACAGGCCATACCTCTGTGGCATAACTCTCCAGAAGCTGAGGGAGCTACACTAGAAGAACTGTAGTGCATTTTCAACAAAGCTCAGGGAGAATTAAAAAAGGTTACGTGGGAGAACGTGAATGTAATTTGGGGTAATACAGTATTCTTTAGAACTGTCATACTCATATAGTAGGTTTCAGATCTCTAAGTTTTCAAAATACGAATGTTCAATAGCAGCAAAATCCAGGACCTAATTTAAACTAATTAAGCAAGTAGGATTTTGTCCTAGGTATTGTCCCCACTAATTGATTTTAATATTTACATGGAAGTTTAGTGAAGTTATAATGCACAAGAACTATGATGTCTTTAAAAAACACAAAGCTTTTTACATGTGCTCTTCCATTATAAAAATTTATAAGGTACTGACACTTTCACATTTCAGTTCCTTGTCCTTAGGAAACTGAGATGTACCCAAAAATCTACCATGTGTGACTAGCTCATTGGTAGACCACAGTTGACTGATACGCTGCATTACTTAATGGAATTAGCAACAGTGGTGATATTTGTCTGTCACACTCAGTAGTATGTTTTTATAAAAGTCATAGCCATGCTAAAACTAAAAACTGTGCATCAAATGTAAATAATACCACTTCAACTTATGATTTCATTTTTCAAGGCCATTCATTCTTGACAAAACCAGCGTTGCAGAAAGTTAACGCTATGTATTCCTTTCCTCTTTGAAAGTTTTGTTAGGAAAATGTTACTTTACCTCCAAGAAGGCACACATAGTGCTGCTCTTGCTATAGGATTGCGGCATTTCATGAATGTGTGGGCTGGAGCCTTCCGTGTATACAACCATATCCTTGACTTAGCCAACGCGTCTTAAAGCTGGCACAGATTTTGGCCAAAGGTCATTAAAGTAGTTCAGAATCTATCTGGGATGAGAGATGCCCTATTATGTTTGGGTTAGTACATACTAGTAATACTTCAGAGGAAGATAATTAAATAAAATCATACAAAATGTACGCCAAAGATCTGCTTGAAGCAATACTCAAGTTTCTTATATTAAGTACTGTTAAAAATGGCAACATTAAAAACCAACTGGCTCTTTCTCAAGCTACACACCATTTGGATTTCCTTAAAAACTCAATCTTTACAGTTTCTGAATAATACAGCCATTGTAATTCAAGCACTCTCCCCTGCTGGTTTTGATTAATTTATTTTAACAACACAGAAGAAGCCTGCTGTAGCTCCTCTGGTAGTATAAATCTGTGTTACAAAGAATTCTGTTGTCTCCACCTCTCTAATAAACTATAGTGTCAGAGGTTCAGAGTTAAATGGATGGATACAACTCAAACAATTCATCTCTGCTTTTGCATCTGAATTTAATATCAGGGTTTTTTTTCCCCTACAACCATTAGCTAGTTTATAACTCTATTCTTATTTCCCATCTAAGTAACACATCCAGTGAAATATTTCAATTTGTATGCAATAATACACATTTAAAATTAGTATCTTGAAAAAATTTTACCCATAGTCAGGTATCTTAAAAAAATCCCATAAAATAATCATGGGTATCTATTTATTGTGAGTCTCATGATATATGCCATTTTTGTTACGGTACCAGATACTGAAATCTGGTTCTTAACTGAGTTACAGGTTTCATTAAAATTAGAATACATTTTCTGATATTCTGGATTGTAAAGTGGTCCCACCCACAAAAGGAAAAAAAACAAGTAATCCCAAGTTTTTAATGTTTAAATCTTTTTTTTTTTTCACGTGGAACTAGAGAAATTGTTATTTACTTGTTGCAGGGCTAATGGAAGAAGCTTGGAAAGACCACAGTCAGAGAACAAAACGCACAGTGAGGGCACCTAGATACCTATTACAGTTTCTTTGGACAGAAATTGAGTAGATGTACAAGCCAGCTGCTATTAAAGTAACCGTGGCTTTCAGGGGTTACAGGAATTGTTGCAGTGATGTGTGATATGTAGATATTTTCCCGTGTTCTAAGAACGTGGGAATACTCTATCATTAAAGCAGCATGGTGAGTTTTAGGAATCTTAAAGCACTTTAACAGAAATTGCTGTGTTAGCTTACTGATACAATTACAAACTCTTGAACTGTTTTCATTCCACATAAATATTAAATATTTCTTTGTTTCAAGGCATTTATTTAAAATACGAAGTTAAATTAAATGAAACGATTTCCAAGCTGCTTCTTACAGATTTCTGGTAAACTAGCTGCTCGTTTGACATGTCGCATGTGTAATTTCAACAGTACCCCTATGCGTGAGTGTATACACAGATGCTTTAGGCTAACATTAAACAACGTTCTATAGCTATGAATGTTTTTGTAATCCAAATAAAGTAGGTAGTGTTTTTATAACTATCAATTCTTGGGTTATGGAGAATGTCTTCAAATAGAAATGGAAAGAGGTTTATCATTACAAACAGGTCTCATGCCCTTAAAAGGAAGTTGTTTCTTTTTTCTTCTGCTTCTTTGGAGATCTGGCTACAAACTGGGAATGGTTATTGTATGACTCATTTGAGAAGAATAGCTACAGTGTAAAAAGTTCAGAAAGGATTTTAATAAAACCAAACCCAATTATCTTCTGTTTTGGGCACGATAAGCGTAGTTTTAAGAAGAAAAATATCCATTTTTTCAGCATGTTGTAAATCAACATAATACTATAGAGTTGTAAAGGGAAGAGGGAAAAGGTCAGGAAAGAATAAAACATTTATCCCTAGTTTCAGTTCTATAGATAAGACAGAAATCTCCTTTCATAAGCAAACTTTGCTTTTACTTTATTCTGGTCTGTTCTGGAAGTGAGCTCCTGCACCCACCAGTGCAAATCACTGAGTGCCAAAAACACACAAAGAACTTGGGAATCATCACTCACTTAGCTACCGCAGATAACAGGACTTTTCTGCTGCATCCCATGTACTTCAGCTACTTGGAAATTCCTGAAAACTCTGACACTGTAAGTCAAATTGTTCACAATAATAAAATTATTTCAAATGAAACAACATTATTGACATAAGCAGTTACTGTGGCATAACATAAGGACCTGAAAGAGTTGTCTCATACCTTCTATCTTTGCTCACTGTGCCATTGAAAGGGCAGGCTGATCAGAAAGTAATCATTGGATCCTTTCGTTACAACCGCTGTCTTAGTTTTTACAATTTTATATATTAAATCAGGTCTCCAACATGCCACTTAAAGTTGTACTTCTCTGTGCACTGCAACGCTCCAGTATCCTATTTTTCATTTACAATAGGGAGAGAAATGGGTGTTACGTCTCTCAAAGCTAAGTTTTAATAGGGTTTGTGACTGTTAACATTAGGAACATGCAGAGAAAAAGTGCATGCTAGCTGGTGTATGTATTTCCAAAATGCAATAGCTGGGTGAGGGTTGCTAACTGTTTAGCAAGTATTCCATGCAAGACATGCAGAAATGCAATTTTTTTTAAGTTCAGCACTAGCAGTTTACACATTGCTACCCTAGCAAGAGAAGTTTGTACACAGCACCACGAACTATAAGACTCTGCTATATAACCCTCTCTTTAACTAGCTAAGTGCTCAGATGTTTTTCTCTAAACCCCAAGCGACAGGGTCAGGATATTCTATTTATTGTGATAGTCACACACAGCTTGATAGTTAAAGATCTGCTGAACACTCTGTAATAGTTTTTGTAAGAATATGGTTTGTCTATTTGAAGTGTGTGAGATTAGAAGGGCAACCATGCTAATCGTCGCATGTGGCTGCCAAAATTCTGTAGAAACCATCTGGAGGGAAACACAGCATACTGAAAAACAGTATTTCGCCTTAAAGTTATAGGCCACTCTCAAAGAATAAAACTTCATGGGATAAGTCAGCAGCTTCAGATCAAGACCCTTCTTACTGTGCAGTCCAAAGAATACTACACATAAATAATTTTCAATTATACCACTCTAAACAAAGAGAATAATTTGCCACTCACAGCACAAAGGCATTAATATTTTAAAGGATTTTTATTTACTTTGTCCTTAGTGCACATACATTGTAAAGGAATTTGCTGCATTCATCACTTGCAGACAAGGCATATTCTGTGCTCCCTTAAATATTAAACAGCTATGATGTGGCTCCATTTTGATGTGAAAGTGCATGTCCAATATTGGTCATTTCTATAAATTAAAGTTCCCAAAAGTGCTAGTAGGACTTTTTTTTAAAAAAAAATTCTCATACTTGTGTATGAGTGCTCCTCCTAAACTTGCTCCAACTGAGGCTGAAGTTAATAGAAAGTGACCAAGGGATTTCAACGGGAGTTTCACATTTGGAAAGCAAAACCAGGACAGTATTTTGGCAAGACTGTCCATGTATGTGAACTCCCATTTCTAGGAAGTTTACAGGAAATGCTGAACACTTCAAACTGTGACAAGACTAACTGCATTTGAATCTTCTTCTGAATATACGTAGAATATCCTGTAGTCCTCAAAGTTAATTTTAAAAGAACAAATGCTTCAAAGCCCCCTCCACTCCCCTTCCATCCTGCTAATGTTTGATCAGTTGAGAGTGTCCTGGCCAAACAGGGTTCATGGATTAATCACAAGCACTAAGTTTTTTGCAAGAATCTTGCATAACTTCAGATGATTGTGTGCCTTACAGTATGGCTCAGGCTACACTGTGGAGGACATGCACTGCTGATGGTTTATGAGGTATCTCTGATGATGAGAGATCTATAGTTGCAGCCATAATTTACCATTGCAATAGATTATGGATAGACAGAATTTTAGAATTTGCATATTTTTAATGTATTTTTGTAAAAAATATATTTTGAGGATCTCACATTTTAAAAAAAAAAAAGGATGGGTGAAACTGTTTTTGCTGCTATTACTGTCCCATAGTGCTGTTCAGTGTGGGGACCTACAAGGTTAGTATGTGGGAGGGGAGGGCAAGGGGTTGTGCTGCTGGAAATGGGGGGACAGGTGGGACAGGAGGCTCCTCCTTGCCCGTCTTGTGCTCTGTCTGATAGGAAGGGAGTGATAATTGCAAAAGACTGCAAAAGAGAGTCTGTACTTCTTTTAAAGGCCTGTCCTGGACCTGGTTGCCAGGGAGCTGCAGGAGGGAGAAGGCTGGCAGCAAACAGGGAAATAACTCAGTCGAATTCAATTAGAATGCATCAGTAGAACTAAGTGAAGTATTAAAATAAACAGGCCCCTTAAATTAGAAAGGGGTATAATCATAGAAATCGGAGGCTTCACAGATTTCCTTTATAGTATATTGAGTTATTAGTGCTGTCTAACATGAGCCACTGCATTGCATCATGGCAAATGTGCTCAGGAGATGATTATGTTTAGTGCTGTGCACGTGGTGTTGGCCCACCACGGCCCCTCTGACCTTGGTCATTTTTCAGGATCCGTAGTAGGCAGCGATGCAGCTTGGCACTGATTTCCTACCGAGACTGAGGAGGTGCCGCCTTAGTTTGTGGATGAAAGGAAAACAGAAGCAACAGCATGAGAGAATAGGACTGTGAGCAAACCCTTCCTTCCCTCTTCTGCCGAGAACTCCTGCTGAACACCTGCGGAGAGGGCAATGGTTGCTCTAGAAGAATGACTTCAGATTTTTAAAATATCCTAACCAAACCATTGTCCAGGGCAAAACCCTAGCTGAGTAGAAATAACCCAACAGTCTACTAATAATCCTTAGATACCCTGGATCATTTTCCCTCTAAGTAGTAACCAATTGATTTAATGAGAGAGATTTTCTTATTTGAAAGGAAGTATCCTGAGCATTTCCTGAAGACTGTAGACTTAATTTGTTCAGCAGCGGTATAGGTATTCATCAGCAAGCAAATATTCAATTTTAATTTATAACAGGCATTGCAGTTCATACTAAAGCCAGAGATTTGGGAAGAAACTGGGTGTAAGAGACAAAGCTGATTTTTTGAACAACGTAGGAGTATATTTTCCTGCTGCTTAGATTTCTTTTGTTTGAAAGTAAATTTTGTAGATAGTTTTTTTCTGAGTGAAAAATCACAGTGAAAAAAATGTACTGATACATGAGATTAGTTAAGGGAAGGTCATATATTGCAAGAGATTGTTAGGTCATGCATTCGGGAGAAGAATACAGTGTCCTACAGAGACAATAGATACTTACTAGTGTTCAATAAAAAAGTACCTTGGTTTTTGGATAGTATTCTGGAATTATGACCACCTCCTTAAAAAAAAAAGAATAATGGCGACAACCCAAGTTAATGGAAAGAAGTGAAGGAAACAAACTTCTCAAAAAGGTTTGTGCAGGAAGCAGCATACATTTTGTATCTGGAGAAAAATACTCCAAACAAAGTGTAGTGATAGTCTGTTAAAATTTTTACCTCAAACTGTTCTGGAATTTGCAGTTGAGTTCTCCTTTCCTTCAGAGCTTCAAAATGACAAGTTTCTGTAAAGCAGAGTTCTCAAACTTTGCAAAAGGCCAATGTTTTAGTTTATATTTTCCCCAGTGCAAAGCAAACGACTGATAGAGGTCAAACACACGATTTGAAACTTAAGTCCTATTCCCTAGTCCCTTTCCTGTTGTTGTCTCCTCTTAGTGCTCTGTTCTACAGGCTTCTCAGTTCTCCTAGCATTATTTAGCAGCTTCAGCTCATAGCAACACAAAATTACATGTAGCACAAGCAGAACGCCAACTTGGTGTACTTTGGAGGCCTAAACACTTCTATTTAGAAAAGCAATAAAAACAGTTCTAGGCTTTCAGTATATATTTCAGTATGCATGAGAAGAAAATACAGGTGAGAATACTTTTAGTTCAAATTAATAAACACAAACGTGCTGTTAAATAGGTTGCATTCTAAAATGTGAATTCCTATACAAAGGTTAACATCCTGAGCACTAAGATTTAAACCAATCATTATGGAAGAAAACCTAACAGCTAAATCTAATAGAAAAATTTCCGTACTCACAATTTAAAATGTTCTTTTGCTTGCTTTTTTTTTCCAATCATAAGCAGAAACTAAAAATGTTTGAAAGATTTTTTTTTTTTTTTCCTCCAAGTAATACCATTTTTGGTTATGGACCAGTGGTGCTGACAAATACCTAATTCTTGCCAGGAGCCAAAATACTAAATGGCAATCTAGTCCATTTTTGACAGTACACATACAAGATATGGCCACATCTGTAAAACACCATTTTTTAGCATGCTTCTTAGAATATCTCAAATTAAAACTGCAAGAGAGAGCCTGGCTAGTTTCAAACCTTGTTGTATAACTGCAATAATTACTCTGAAAAAAAATAGCCTGATGTAGAGCGACAACAGGTACTAATAATCAAAGGGAATGACCAGTTGTGTACTCCCAAAGAGCTAAAGATGGAGTCCAAATCAAAAAATCAGAAATAATATTCAAGCTTCCTATCTTGACCCATTTCAGACTTCTGCAATATGGGTGAGACGGCTGTAAAATTTTGCACTTTTGGATTTTGAGGTATTTGGATGCCAGGACCAAATTCTTCAGCTTGGAGCCAGAATTCTTTCAGCAAACTCTTCTTAGAAACATCCCTAGTTTTCTATTGATGTGACCAGCAGAACTAATCAATGGCAATAGAATTATGCTGAAGGGCTCCAGTGGAAGAGCTAGTTCCAGTGACTGTTGCAGCAGACAGAAAGAGCTGATGAGGAGCAGGAATGTTAGGAGTCCACACAGAATAGTCCCATTTAGTAGTACATGTTAGGATCTAAACTTATGAGTCAGATACAGCTTCTTCTGGAAATATTTATGACCTTGGGTTTCCAACTACTGCTCTTTGCAAACTTGCCTTTCATGACATCTAAGATACTAAGTACACATTTTGCAGTCAGAGCCTCATCCAATCTCTTACTTTTCTCTCATCCCTCCGCAGGCTCTAACACCTGTAGCATGCTGCTGTGATTCCCTTCTGCGTACAGAGATATGAGCATACAATTTCTAGCCTTGAATAATCCACTTCTAAATAATCTTTGTCTAAGAATCTGTCTTCAAACATCTTGCATTGCTTAGGCTAATCTACCTCCTAAATTGGGTATTCCCCTACTTTCTTCCATTCTTCCCTTACCTTTTCCTCTATCTTTTCACATACATCAAATCTCTGTGGTGTTAGAGTCCTCTTTTTGGCAATTTCTACCACATGAAACAGCTCTATTGTGCTTCCCCCTATTTACTTTACTGGCATATACACATCTTTCCTGACATTTCTCATTCCTTTGGCTGTTAGGTGTTTTAAGGAAAAGAATTGAACAGGCATATTTGAAAGAAACTGTCCTGGGTACAGGTACTGGGAAGTCATGTTACGCGATGAAGACTACCGTTCTGTCTGGGATTCTGAGGGTTATCAAACATGGAAGAACAGTAATTTAAATGTATTAACTGCTTTGCTACAAATACTGTGTGCACAAGAAGATATAAATGATAATGACAGTAGATTAAATTTGGTTCACAAGCCTTCAAACATACTCAGTATGACATTCTTTTTCATTTATGCAGCTGAGCAAGTTTACTTCAGCCAGCGGGTGGGGGGTCTAAGAAAACTATTTGGACTGCATAACAAGAACACATCTGTACAGTTGAGATAGCTTTGAAGATGTGCCAAATTTGTTTTGGGATTTTTGTGGTGTGGGTTGTTTTTTTCTTTTTTTTTTTTAATAAGCTTAAGGCTTTTCTAAAAGAATCCTAATATCACTTCTACCCCTCACATCAAAAATAAAGTCTAAATGAAAACAGCATCAGTCATGTAAGCAGTTTTATGGCCCAACACATAAACTGCTTAACCATTCAAGTCACAAATAGTACAGTATACACATGAAAAATTCAATGGAATTAGTTTTATGTATCATGCGTTCAAACAACTGGCAGCCAAAAACATTTTTGAAAGCATTTATATGAAATACAGAAGTAAAGCTCACTGGTAATTTTTCAGTTCCCAGTGAAAATCACCTATAGATGTTTGCAAATAGCAATATCCAATTACGGTATGCTTCAGTATTTAACCAAGTTTGGCAGGGAGAAGTAAAAACAAAAATATACTCGTATCCTGGCAATCTACATCACGTTGAATTCTACGGCATTAACTGATGTAACCATCTTGTCCTATTTAGGAAATTTTTTTGTCTACATTTCTTTGTTTGAGTTCGATAATGTAACGGCAAGCTGATCCAAAATGACAATAAGCTTCATCCCAAGTGCAGTATGAGAATGCAGTCGCAGATGCTACTTCACTGCTTGTCCATAAGGAGGATTGTAAAGGGTCTGTTAGACACTTAAAGAAAGCAGTCTGCTGGCAGCTACCTTTCAGATAGAATTTGCTGATTTACAGCACTTATACACAAAATAGTAATGTACATAAATTCCAAGAGAGAGTATCAAATTCTCATACAACATGGATGTTCTAAGTATGCAGTGGATTGCATTGCATTCAATGCTCTGGGAAAAAAAAAAAAAGTTACAATTCCTCCTGTGCAGCTAAATTTGCAAAGCAAGGGACCCTAGATTTGCTCTGAAGTGTTTTGTGTGCTTGCATGAAGAACACTACGCTACACAGTACAAGTCAGGCCTATGCTATCCCATGACATAGGCCACTGGCTTTCACACGCCCAGCACATCCGTGGTGCACAGTGAAGTGAAAACAGTTTGGACAAGCTGCCTGACACCAGCAATGGCAGTGTCATTCCTAGCAAACACCCAGCCATGGCTGGGGCTTCCTCAACAGCGTGCATGATATCTCCCTTTCAATGGTAAATAAGTGGAAACACTGGGAAGATGTTTGCCATTTTCCTCCTATTCTCTCCCCACATTACAGAAATGTAAATTTAAATGTTCCATTAAAGATTGAGACTCAAAAGAACCTACACGTGTAACTATCTTTTGGCCACATATAGATATTTGCTTTCCCTGCTGCCTTCTTCTGATCTTTCCTCATCATGAAATCTTTCGTGTCAAGAGAGCTAACTGGAAACTTCAGGCTTCCAGTTCTCTGTTAAAACGTGCCTTGGAATCTCACAAGGATGCAATGGGTAAAGCACGTAGAAATTTCTTTACGAAGACCTACTGGTAGCTGTGCTGTTTGTTCTCCTGTGGTCGCTGAGAGGGAGACTGCTCCTGTCCTCGCAGAGCAATCCAACAATCCTCTTTGACAAGTAACTGGACACCGCAGAGCTTGATGGAAGCATTACACGGAGAGCTGTCATATGTTATTGCAGTCTTATCTCTGAGCTGTTTTTCCTTGGATGAGTTTATTTTTTCAGTCCTAACACAATTTTGATAAAATTTTTGGCCAAAAAACAAGGCTAGTTTTATGGCAGAACAGCCCAGCATAATGTGTCAGAATCTATTTTCATCTGCTTATTTAAGTCTTCCAGACCAGCGTTTTAGCCCTTCCCACCATACAGAGCTATGCCTACCTTGAATGGTTTGTTTATTGGTACTCAGGATAGCTAGGCAACAAGTGGGCAGCAACTACTCATGATCTGGTAAAAATGCATTGTTTTAATCTGTAGACGTCCTTTTTTTTTTTTTTTTTTTGTTTCAGAAGATGAAATTGAATGAAAAATCTAGACTAAAACATTAATTTGGGGGTTCTATTGTTATCTTAATCTCTTTTTTCTAAAAAAAAAAAACAAACAAAACACCATTACCACCCAGCAATACTAATAGAAACAATGGCAGCTTTAACTTCTGATCCAAATCCTGCAGACCCTTGGCATACCTAACTCACATATGCTTCTTTCACCACCAGCCAAAGATTCAGTGTTGACTAATCTTTATCTACTCTCTAGAATATTGAGAGCAACGCACCATGGCCTATCAGCCACCTAAAATGAGCTCTTCCCAGAGGAAGTTTATGGTACCTGACGAGCTGCGGCTCTGCAGAGGGAGCCAGCACTTTATGAAGCCAGGCACACCACGCAGCCCCATGATGTCTGAAGTCTGTCAGGCCATGCAGTTCAGCGTAGAGTTGGTTCATGTGCCCCTGTGTCACAGTCCTGGAATGGGGAGTACTGGGGAGCACAGTGGACTGGTTCAGCCAGGTGCAAACAGATTTCTTAGCCCAAGCTCAGTGCTATTGCTGCAGTCAGCAGAGGCAAGGAGGACGCTGCAGCCGACTTCAGGAGCAGGGTGAAGTGGATGTAATAGAGAACAAATCTTGCCAATTTTTTTCAAGTATGGCTTGGCTACAGAACTGTTGGGAATCATTACTGTATAATATATTAGATGTGCTTGAACAAGTTAAATGTCTTGTTTTCTTGGAAAATGAAACAATCTTCCTTCTTTAATGTACTATAAATTACTGTAAAATACAAATTGAGATATTCTGTTGATATGTGGGTTTTCTTTCTGGTTTTGTTTGGTTTGGTTGTTATGCCTGGTTTCTAACAAAGCATAACTTTCAGTCCACATTCATGTCAGCAATGGCCTTATTTGAAACAGCAATTCTTCTCAAGGTGCCTCGCAGGGTGATGACCCTTAATTCCAGACATCCCAGATTTGATTAAAGCCACATGAAACAAGTTCATCTTTGTAACCCAGCACCAGTATATTGCTTGCTTTCCTCAAACACACAAAAAGCCTTTACTAAGACTACACTAACTCATCTTTATGTTGGTCACATTTTCTTAAACTTTGTGTATCACAGTTCAAGCCCCAGACGAGGTACAGAATTGTGAAGTACGCTAGCAGGTAGATCAAAAACAATACCAAGAATGAAGTATGGAGTGCCACATTTATTCCTTTAAAAAAGAGCCATTTTGTGAAACATTTGCTCTATCTATATATTATACGTATTCTATCTATATATATATTTTTAAGTAAAGCAGAAAAATCTTAGCATTTATAAATAGAGTGAGAATCTCAGTTTCTCAAAAGTAAAAATATCCACTTTGCTCTTTCTCGGTTTCGTACAGAAACCATTATACAGAGGAGACAGCATGGAGCCTGCGTAAAGCTTTGTCTGACTAGTGACTTGTGAGGTAGGCCAGAAGAAATCTTTCAGTGTTGTCTCTCTGAAAGCAACCATCTTCATCTGTGTTCTCTCATAATATCAAAAATATATGCTGTTAACAAGGACAATTATTACAATTACAAGCATTCCTCCTGAATGAGAAGCAGAGTCATTTTTGTTTTAAATCCAAGAACAAAACCATCTTTTCCTATAAGAGAAGATCTACCACTCTCTTCTTCGGAAGTAAACTGCCTTTTATCTTCCCTAGGGTTATAAGGAGATGAAATCATATACTTCACGTCAGTGGCTATTCCTGTCCCTCCCAAAAGTAGCTGGCTAGAAGGGAGTGGAGGGGGCAAAAAAGGAACAGAGAATGCAAGAGCAAAACCACAAAGCTCTTTGGGGAATTGGACAAGTCATTAAAAAAAAAAAAAAAAAAAAAAAAAAAGAAAAAAAAAGAAGGCAGCACACAACCGCCACTGCAAATAACTGTACGATCATTAAAGAGGAACTGTGAGGAACTACTCCAGATTTATTACCCTTTTTTAGACAAGATCAACAAATACAATACAGGGCTGTCCAACATAAGAAAAACAATGGCCCTAGCCACATCATGGCCCTAGCCACATCATGGCCCTAGCCACATCATCACAGTGATGCAGAGCACTTAAACCCAAACAGAGGACCGCCCTTTGTGAATTCTCTTTCCTGTGAGTGACCACTACCTTCATTACTGCTGTTTTCTTTTTTGTTTAGAGGTCAAAAGAAAGCATGTTAGTTTTGTCCCTGTCTTGCTCTCTCAGGCTTTCACATATAATTTATTAAAAGTTGGCAAGATCTTTGATGATCGTAGTTTTGCAATTCCCATTTAAATTCCCAGTTCCCTTTTCCTTCCTTCTAAAGCATCTGCTCTGATCAAATACAGGCCTTGTATTGATTCAAGTTTTTGAAATTCCACTGGAGATGACTCAATCCAATGGGACACTCATGGAAATTAATTAATACTAGCTTTTCTTTTCATATCCATATTAATCTCTTTTTATCCATCTTTCCTCATTCTGGGGAAAAAAAAAAAAAGGTCATATCTAGCACTTAACTTTTTAACAGATAAAGAAATCAAGCAGTTCTGAAGTTTAAAATCTTAGTAGATCCCCAACTCCATCATAGAATCATCAGTGTTCAGCACTTTCAAGAAGAAAACAGCGTAAGTACAAAACATATGAAATAAGGTGCAAACGATCCTCCGGTCGGATAACATCTAATTTATCAGAGTTGCTGTTTTGGGCTCCCAGTTATCAAACTAACACAGAATGCTATTTTCTTACTTGAGAGCACCACATACTGTTCCGTGCTTTTCTGACTTCCAGGGTCCATTGGTGATTAATTGCAATAATGATCCACTTCCATACTAGTGTAGATTAATTACAGCACACAGAGTAAAATCTCAGGCTCTGAATATATTAAGCACAGCCACAAAAGTTATCTCAAACTACTCCTCCCACCCGCCAAGTTGTCAGACATGGAGGTCTTTTCTTTCAAGTATAAGATGCAGACAGAAGATTCAGTTGATAAATCACTAACCAAAACAGAGATTTTCTGATTTATTCTCTGTCTGTAAGTGTGTGTATGTTTTCTCAAGGTTGTGAAGTGCAAATTATCCCCAAGGCTAAAAGCAACTTCCTCATGTAATAAATCCCAAGTATAATGCGTCCACTACAGTTACAATACAGTGTATAAGATCAGTTGATCCTCTAATAGTTCAAATTCTAGCTACAAAAATATTTCTGTTCATTGAATTATGAGACAGGAACCCATTATGAGCCCTGGAAAGCAATTCAATCTTACTAATTTTCCATCAGTGTAAAGAGCTTTTAGCCTTGCCTGAACATTAAATTCTAGATTAAAAAAAAAAAAATCAAAAGTCTCTTTAAAAAGACAAAAGTAATTTAATACTACTTTTTAAATTGTAGTTTCACTTTCTCTAGGAAGTAAATGTTCCTTTGGGGATCACCTGAAGGAATGCCAAATATCCACAATAGACTTCAGCACTGCATTTCACAGAGTAGCGCAAACCTTTTCCCAAAGAAGCAAGATAGGAGAACCTTAACTCAGTTTCAAATGAGCCTGAAATTACTTTGTTGTTTCTTCAGTTTTCATGTGGAACCAGGTGAAATGGAGCAATTTTAATTGAGTTTTGCATGGAGATTTGTTTTCATTCATTCAAATTCAATGTGGATTTCCAAGCATATAAGCTGTTTACGTGGACATACACACAGAAGGCAAAACTTAAGTTTTCACAGCCACGCTTGTGACTTTGAAATGTGAAGCTATAAAAGGTATATACTTAAGAGTTCATAATTAAATGAAGGACAAGTATCATATCTATCTTCCTCTTCTAAACATCTGTAAAAGGTGAAGCTCCTAGCATTGATTTATGATAATATTTGATTTCTTAAACATGAGCAGTAGTGATATTTATAGAACAAGCATCTTTGCACAGGCTATACAACAGCAATTGTAGAACACACATACAACGATATAAGTGCATGTGCTGTGGAAATATAAACAAGCAACCAACAAAGCATGGAGTGTTATGCTGTACATATGTATAGGAGAGACTAGTTTTCTCAAAAATGGTTGGAAGTTTTGTTTTTTAGATCTTTTGGGGCTGAATCATAAATCTCCAATCTACCTTCTCAGCCAGAAGTAGCGTATGACATGCGCCAACAGTCGTCATAACCCAGCAAAGTGCTCGAGAACATAATTTGTATAAATTACAAGTATTAATTAACTCAAAGGCTATCTGCTTAGAATTAGATTCATGCTGATACAGTTGGCTGAACCATAGCACTTACAACTGTCAGCTAGTACACAATTACATTCCTGTGAACACAGTAAAACATAAAATAGAGTCAAGAGAAGTCAAAATTTCTTTATATGGATTCTATTGCCACAAAACTGAATGATTTCATATGACCATATGAGACCCTACAACTTGATGTCGGCAGCATTTGTTACACCAGTCCGAAGCGCACATCCTCTCAGCATCTAAAACACAAGGCTCTTTTTTTCCCTTTTGCAAGAAAATCATAGCTTGAGTTGTAAATTTAATCTGCTAAAGTGATTTCAAGTGTTAAACTTCTGTATACACTAGAGGAAGAGCAGGACAGGACAAAAAGTACAGAGCAGCCTCACACAGACCATCGGGGAAATGCTGAGTACCAGTGACGACAGCAACAGAAAAGATAAGTTTCTGCAGTTAAAATCTGGAGCCAGTCAGGTACAGAAGCTTTATTACCACTGCCATGAGTTTAGGTTTCCAGTCATGGGATTTAGAAATGGAGATGTGGAAAAAATAAACTGTAAAGAATCACAATGGTTACTTCACATAGACTGTTCATGTGAACAGTAGCAGGTAGGTCGTATCATCTCTCTTTATTGTTCAGAGATGGATTCATGTACAGAGCTCCGTGCCACAAAACAGTATATTTAATTATCAGTGTGCAACTCAAAATAACCTCAGCATCTCTTCTATCTCACTTTCAATTTACAGCTTCTTTAAGAAATTATATTTCTCCTGCCCTTCTGGGCCCAGTCTTGGAGTCTAAATTGGTCAGATTAATGTGGCAATTTTTCATTTTGTATGTCTCTCAGAATTTGCTCTCCTACCTTGCTATTCACGCAGACAGGTTCTAAACACAAAGTTCTTGGCAAGTACCTTGCAATTTTGCCTGCGGAAGCATCTAGGGAAAAATCAGTGACTTATAAAGGAAGTTCTGAGAAGGCCAGAGGTGAATGAAGACGCAGAATTGCAATACTGTTCTTGTCCAGGAGCTAACTGGGGTCTAGAAAGGAAATTTATAATAGAGGTTGCAGTTAGATCTAAGTGTTGACCCTCTTTTCCACCTGTGTGTGAGTACTGAAGTAGACGACTGCATGGCACTGCTACTTTCCGTGTCGGAACCACAATCCTTCTTTTGTCTGTATAATATCAGATCAAGGCCTGGGTCATCTTACTCCCTCCTATCTTGAGCAAAGGGGCAGTAACGTTGCTGACCTTTCTGGACTAGGAACCTCAAATAAAGCCCTGCTTTTACTAGGTCTAGGAGACAGTAAACAGCTGCTTAATTTAGGGTGTTTCTAAAGCAGAAGAGCTCTGTCCCCACAGCTATTTCAGCATAACTGTGCCAGTGGGTATCTTCACGTTCTCTGTAGCATAGTGGCACCTTCTGTGAGGTTCTCAAACTACGCCACTGAAAGGAATTTTAGGACAATATAGTGACATGTATATTGGGGTTTCCTAGTGTGCTTACCTCATGGAGGAAATATGCTTTTTTTTTTTCTGTAATCTTATCCAAAATAGTCATGCCAGCAACATTTTTCTTTTTGTGCAGACTTAGTCCAAGCTAGAATAAATCAACTACCTAGAGACTCTCTGCTCAGAGACCTGGCAGTCATTTTCTCCCATCTTCTAGACCACATATAGGCATGATTGTTTTCTTTTTTTTTTGTTTCTAGGAGACATAGGTTAAAATAATAAAAAAAAAAAAGATACCATGTTGAATATGCAAATAGGTAACAAGATATCTTGGGAATGAACGTACCCACATAAAAGATAAACATGGAAAAAGGGAAAAAAAAAAAACAGAGTGAAGGGCTTTCTAGCAGCAGGAGACTCTAGTGAGTAGGTAAAAATTATATAATGATGCTAAAATGGTAAAAGTTAATAACATTAGCCTTGCAGAGGGAGCTGTGGTTCACTATCACAGAAAAAGAAGAGATAAAAAAAACCTGAGTCTTATTAAACTTTAAACGGGTAACATAGATGTAAGGCATTAAAAATTACTGCCTTAATCTTATACATGTATCACTTTCTACAGAGTTCAGCTAGTGATTTCACATCAAAGAGAACTTGAATCAGGCCTGCTGTCTGGCAGCCTGGTGTCTGGCTGAGTTTGAGTTCCTTATGGATTTACAGGAGTGCTGCATCCCAGATCGGGGCCGGCATGGTCAGGCTGCCAATCATAAGTTTATCTTTTACAGTAGCGATGATGGAAACGCAAAGGCCTGGAGCTTGAGCTGAAGCTCAGAAGTCCCTTGCACACACAAAGTGTCGAGCACTGCTGAGGATATAAATCTGGGTAATCTTTTCAGAGGATCTTACAGCGCTGCTGTTTCTAAACCTGAGTAACAGAAGGGCAGAGTTACATATGAAAGTGCAGGCAAGAAGTCATGTTAACTACAATTGTTTCAGCATTGAAAATTATCAGAATGGAAGCTTATACAAAAGTTTGAAAAGAAGAGTTTATAGTCTCTAAATGGAATGTGAAACTGCTGTATACAGGGTGGATTCTGTTCTCATTGTAGCCATTGCAAGCTTTTCCCCATATTGCATGTCTGTTTAGATCTGATTTATCTGGAGAGAAAAAAAAAACAACAAAAAACCCACTAGTGAGCTAATGAGGACTTTTGTACACAAAGACTTTAAATTTTTCCAACTTGCTGTACTCCTTGACATGATTTACTGATTCATCTCCTGCTGTTTAGCTTCAGTGCACCATGAGGAACAAGGCTTCCAAACAGACTGACTCCCATTTGTTTGCAACATATTTAGACAACAGTTTCCTGGGGATTTTCTTTCTCTTGTTCAGTTTCCCATTTCACTAAACACTGTCCAAGTACTACTGAGAAGCATTCAGTACAATTATCCTACTGAAGGAATATATTTGTTTTATCAGTTTGCACAAATACTTTCAACTTTTTGTGGAGAATGTTATGGATAGTAAACAGTAAGTCTCACTCTCTCACAGCAGAATATGAGTAATTCTGATTGGAATTAGTATCTATTTTTACAGCCAGCTCTGGAAGAATCAGCACTGATTCGGGTCCAATTATAAGCAGATTTGTTGGAAGCATTTTCTTTTCGGCAACAATTATGTGTGGGTGTCCATGTACTTGTATCTTTGGAGAGGAGCTTTGGAGAGGAACTCTCCCTGATAGCTTTAAGCAGTGATAAGCAGGCAAAAAAGTCAATAAATACCTTTATCATCAGGGTAAGTCACCTACTCAAGCCTAGGGAGATCCCAGTGTGTTCCCTGATAACAGAATTACCTAGGACAGGTAGTGCTGCTAAGATCATCCATTGTATTTACAGAATACTAAAGTATGTATTTGATACCTGGTCTGTTCACCTTAAGAACACGTCACAAAATAAGGTATTTGAGGGCAAAACAAGATTAAGGATAAAATAACTAATTTCACCATTAAAAAACCAACAATCCAACCTGTTTAAAACCAATGTAGGTTCACCTAAAAGGTGGTATCCCCATTCTTTGTGGAAAGACTTGGAAAAATGATCTCTTAAATCTGTTTTATTTGTAGATGCCAGGATATGAAGAAATTCATAATAATAACATCCTTTATAAAAAAGAAAACATACAGGCCATGAGGCACATGGGATTGAAGTAACTGTAAATTTGTATTTTAGGATAATGCTCTCCAAAGACTTTTTGAACATTTCCTTGCTTGGCTTTTGTACAGTAAATATGCTGTGAGATTTCAGGCTGACCTTTAGCTTTTGGAAATGATCAAGTCTGTGCTTGCAGAACAAGCCTGCACGTTTCGGCTAAACAGAAGAAGGAAAGACAGCGAGGAATGTTTTGTTATGGGGTTGACCAATTTCTTTTAAACAAAGGAAATACTGCTGACTCAACAAAATACAGCTAGAGATGCCTTAAGTGGAAAGTAAGGGAAATGTTTGATCTGGGTAGCAAACTCTAAGTAAAGGGACAGTTTTCTATAGATGGTTGACAATGGTTGCCATCAGATAGATGGTGAAAAGATATTTCTTTTGCCCTGCTTTTTCTTGGGTTTCTCTATGGAATATAGCTTCCACAGCCAATGCCTTTTCCAGCTGCATGTCAAATCCAGCTTATTGTCCTTTACATTCTAACACTCTGACATAAATTCCTGATGAAGGAATGGGGTAGGAGGTCTCATTTACTTACTGGGTGCAATCTGCTGTGGAGGAACACATAACATGCAAGGGAACTGTCCGTAGTTTGCCAGCTCCCTGCTGGAACTACACTTGCAACTTGTCTCTCTCCAGCTGTACTGAGACAGAGAAAGGGATAACACCTGCCTTTTCCCCTCCTTTGATCACCTCCTTATCTGCAGAAAATACCGTGGGATGTTTGCCGATGTCCTAATCAATATTAATCTAATCTAAGCTTCCTCTTAGGAAAAAAAACTCCACAACTAAGTTGTTTCTTTATGAGTGAGCAAGCTCAATCCTCTTTTGAGTTCTCACAAGTCTACTTAAAACTCTACTAAAATTAGAATGTTGTCCCTTTTAATTCATCACAACCCCAATAGCTTAGGCTGAGACAATGTCAGTGGTTTTCAGACCCACTTTTCCCAGTAGACTGCTTTAAGGGACTTTCATACTGGGAAATATAACTAATGTCTTGTTTGTTCTCATATTTGGCTTGGGACAGCAGAGTTCCAAAAGAAATACAAGAATTATTTGTTTATGTTAAGATATAGCCCCGCTCTAAGATGTCATCTCTTTTCTGATTACTCCCATAAATTTAGTTCACTCAGAACCAGATGCTTCTTATTCAGAGTGATGAATTGTAAGAAAACTTCTTAATATCTGTGTTTAAGGTTTCCCACTTAATCTCATTTGAGTGTGAAAACAGTTAAGAATGAGGTGCAGAGAGCAAATGCTGTTCCAGAAGAAAATGGCACAATTTTTCAGTTCACAACCTGAAGAACTCGCTCTCTGCTTTTCTAAGCACAATACTGCAGGGTACTCAAACTGGCTTGAACTTCTCATATTTCCTTTGAACATTATTGAAATAGTTTATAATTCAAAATTCTTACTACTTTGAATGGAAAAGTTTCTGCATACCAGCTCATTCCACATTTGATGACAGAGTTCTGCCTTCATGACATTGGTCTCATAACTTATTCATTTGCTTCTGCAAGGCCATGATACATGTGTGTTGCATGTAGGGATGGATGGAAAAAAATGAGGTGCCACTATCCTCATGCCCTCCTCCACTTCCCACTGAAATAAAAAATAAAGCTAGCATCCTTTCCTATACCTTTATTTTTTTCTCCACAGTGGAAAATACTATTTCGAAGGAACTCCAGCAACAGTAATGCTACGAACTGCAGAATTACAGAGGGTATAGGCAACCTCTTTAGATAGTATTTATTTCTTTTGAGACACAGTGTTTGAGACTGGAATAATTTTCTGAGCTCAAGTTGAGCAATATGGTGGGGAGAGAGGAGCTCAAAAATCTCAACTAAATAATTTTGCTAGAATTTGAGTTAAAGGCGCCCCCCCCTCCCCTTCCCCCATACTGTTGAGTAAAAATAGGCACTGAAAAATGACTGAGTAATTCCCATTTTGTACACAAGGGGAGGCTTTGCAAGAAGCAATTTGCAGAAAGTCAGGTGGTTGGGATAGGTTATAACGAATTTTGAGTCACAGAAAAATGAGAAGCAGGGGTATGGAAGAAAGAAGTCTCAGGGCCTTGAACCTGGTAGAGATCATTAACAGTAACAGACAGAAATAGCGAGCTCCAGCGCCTTGTGTGAGTTCAATTTAGCTGATTATTTCCTCGTCTTCCTCAGAATGTGAATATGAGCAGATGAATTTTATGAAGGCTGTGTAATCCATACAGCATAACATGCTTTCAGGTATTTCCTCTTTTTGTAATGCACCATAAGGCAAGGAATAACTCAGAAAAATCACACGGTACGAGGATTCTCTGATAAGAATAGCTAATTAGGGTCTTCTGAAGGGGATACCATTGAATACCCATGCCCTACTACCATGCCCAGAGGGAGAGAAGAAATTGCCTAGAAAGGCAAAAAAAAAAAAGAAAAAATGCTGTTAGAATTGGCCAGGAAACCGAGTTTCTATTCCATTACTTTTTTTTCAGTGTATTTTCAAGTGTCAGTAGTTTCAGTTTTTATGCATTGTGTTTGAAACTGCTGCATTTCAACTGCTTTGTAATGACAATTGACATCATTAAGCCAACTTAATCTAAGGAAGTCAGCCATCTATGTAAGATTGATTTCTACTCAGTTTATTACAAAGGATTTTCAGAAGACATTTTAATAACAAACATCCAGCTGGACTACAAACAAATGTTAAAAGACAGTGAGGTCTCTTATAAGAATTTATCTCATATGTAGCAAATTCTCCCCCTCCCTTGTTGTAATATGCTATGCTGCTTCTAAATATATCGATTGTTACCTTTTCCTAACAGGAGTTTAAGGAAAACGTGGAGAAGAGAGCCAGATGAAGTACAAATCTCTACTTTAGTCATAATTAATTGTAGGGAAAGAATTTAGCATTTCATGGTCTACATGTACCTGTATATAATTGAGAGGCAGTACATAACATTTCCAAACTTATTCCTCAGAGCTAAAGCTATAGTTTATACCTATGCAATGACTACCCACAAGTATCTTCGGTCTTTTAGAAAATCCCATGCCATTTTGGTACTAGACAGTCTAAATAGGAAGCCAGTGCTTCTGTTGTGACACAGTGCCTCTCAGAGCAAGGCTAGATGCAGTAATTGGTCAAGTGAATGGACAGCAGTGCTAAATGAAATAGTTAATGACCTCGCATTACCCATGCCAGGAAGCATTTTGTTTCTTCTTACATATTCTTACATATTCAATATCTCATTGCATAAACACAGTAACGAGAAGAGACTTCCCAAAGGTTTTTTTTTTTTCGTCTGTGCCTGTTTTTTCCTCAATATTTCAGTCCTGATCTGCTCTTTTAATGCGTAGGGCCTTTTCAACTGAGATGACTCATAATGGTAAAGTATTCTCCAAATGCAAGGTGAACAAGCATTAGCAGGGGATGAGGCTGACGTCAACATCACTCCAGATTCTCTATATTAGATAGGAACTTAGGTTAGGAAAGAAATCAAGCACTTGTTCATTGAATCATTCTGCCATTTAACTCATCTTAGCCATACTTCAGAAGGTAATTACATTCTCAATAGCAAATTGATCTGAAATCAATTTTGCCAGATAAGTCTAGATGAAAGGTACTGATAAAGGCACTGAAAGCCATATGAGTCTTATTTATTGTAACCAGACCTTCTTATGGTCACCAACAAGCTTGCTAATGCAAGTGGAGTAATCTTTTCAAGATGATTGCAGAATCCTTTCTAGCACAGAATATAGTTTCCTGCATTGACCCAAAAAGAATGGAAGAGATCATACAGAATCATAGAATGGTTTGCAAGGGACCTTTAAAAGCCATCCAGTCCAATCCCCCTGCAAGAAGCAGGGACATCTCCAACCAGATCAGGTTGCTCAGAGCCCCGTCCAACCTGGCCTTGAACGTTTCCAGGGATGGGGCATCCACCGCCTCTCTGGGCAACCTGTTCTGGTTGTCTCACCACCCTCATTGTAAAAAATTTTTTCCTTATGTCCAGTCTGAATCTACCTCCTTTCATTTTAAAACCATTACCCCTTGTCCTATCACAACAGGCTCTGCTAAAGAGTTTTCTCCCCATCTTTCTTATAAGCCCCCTTGAGGTATTGGAAGACCGCTATCAGGTCTCCCCAGAGCCTTCTCTTCTCCAGGCTGAACAGCCCCAACTCTCTCAGCCTGTCCTCACAGAAGAGGTGCTCCGGCCCTCTGATCATCTTCATGGCCTCCTCTGGACCCTCTCCAGCAGGTCCATGTCCTTATGCTGGGGTCTCCAGAGCTGGACACGGTACTGCAGGTGGGGTCTCAATATCGTACACTCTCTTCTGTGGCTGCTGCCCTCTTCTGTAAAATCAGTCTGGACCTTATGGAGTCTAAGGATCTCTGTGCTAAGTTATTCTAGAAAGGAATGCATTTATCTTGTTATGCTATTCTGTTAGTCTACAAACAAGAACAAATGTACTGCCTTCTTTATAATAGTTTCCTGCTGTGAAGAGGTTAAGTTCTCCCTCCCGTCTCTATAGTTGTGAGGCTTTTTTGTTGTTGTTTGTTTTTCCAAAAGAGAAAGACTGAATACACGTAATTCCTCCAAAGCTTCCTCATAGGTCACACTTTCTAACTCTTCTAGTATACTTGCTGATCTACTTTGGACCCTTTCCAATTCGCCCACATCTTTCTGAACTTGACAGCTTACTCACAGTGCCAAATAAAGATGAATAATTACCTCCCGTGTTCTCCAGACTGAGCTATCCTATTAATACAGCCCAGGATCATGTTTCCCTCTTTCCTTAAGGAGAAAAACCCAACCAACAACAAAAGTCCCAACCACCTACCCCCTGCCCCAGTCTTCCCTTATTTAGTTTAGAATCACACTAAACGTCCTCCAGAACTTTGCAGCTGAACTGGTGTCAGCAAGACACTTCTTGTTTTTATAAATTCCATTTATCTTTCACAAGTGGAGCAGTTTGCATTACTGTAATGAATTAGATCATTTCACTTTTTGTCTCATGTTTTACAGATCATTTTGAATGTGGCTCTTTTATAATGCCAACAATCACACGCAGTGGGCTATCACTAGCTAATTTCCTGTGTATACTCTTGCTTCACTGAACAATTAAGGGAAAAAGTCATAGAAGGGGATCCAGGACACAAGCCTATAACACGGTTTGAATGTAGAATGTTACTTTTTAAAGAAAACATCCCATTTTCTAAAGGATCTAACCTGGCAAAGTGCAGCCAGACAATAATGATAAATGCCTTGAAAGGCTTGTAAGAAAAATCCTTCCCTGGTGTCTATGAGTACAACATTAATAGTTTTCTAATCAAAGGTGAAATCTTGTTGCAATAAACTGTGGTATGCTTTGTGTAAGGAATACAGACACTCACAGGTGATCTATCATTGATGATAACAGCCGATTTTCAGTGCTATTGGGATTTTTTCCTGCCTAGAGAGATCTGGTGAAAATCCCTATGTCCAAACTTCACATAAAATGTGAAAAGACAGAGAAGCACAAAAAATGCTGTATTAGAATGGACTTAGTGAGGACCAAAAAAGGGGGTAAAAAAAAAGATAAAATATCCCTATCTCAGCCAGATCAAACTTCTGATTCTTACTGTTAGTCTAAGGAGACTGTAAAAATCACGTTAAGAAAAGTTAAAATGGTACTGACTGAATAAGTAACAATACTTCTAATGTGCAATATAAATATGCTATACCTCCATCAGAAATTATTTTAGGATGGCTTTTGATATAGCTGCCTGAATATTTCCTATCAAAATATTCCTCTTTGAGAAACTGAGTTTTAAACTCAGCAGATTTGGGAAGAATGTCTGTGTTTTCATCAGGAAAAGTTCCAAGCTTTCTGGGTTTTTTTGATTGATTGGTTTTCAGTTTTGTTTTTTTTTTTTAACGTACCCCCCCCCCCCCATCCTAACTGAATAGCTTTCAGTGTTCATATTTCACTTCTGTCAAAAAAGATATGGAAAATTATAAAATTACACTCAGAACTGTAGCTGCAGATAATACATTTTTTGTGGCCTCAGTACTACTTTCTCCGCTTCTTAATTTTGGCCTTACCTCCCTTTCTTTTTCTCTCTGCCTTATTTCTCTGTCCCCTTTTGCAACGTATCAAGACAACAACTAAAAAGTCATAAGATAGCTTTAAACTACATATGCAGGGCAGCAAACAGTACTCTGGTCTGCAAGTAATAGTTACTTAGAAATAATCATAGTTTATCTAATTGTGCCTATATTTGGTCTATTAAGTAAAAAGAATCATCATGATACCTACACAGACTTGTAATTTACTTTGCATGTGCCCTACAGTGGTCTTTTCTGATAGGGAATGACTAGGAAGTGTGATTGTAAGGAAAGAGAATAATAATTTTCCTATGCTCAGACATTTTTATTTTTCTCTGTAGTGGATTCACTGCCCTCTACTGCTTGAGATGAGAGAAAAACTGTTAGGGAACAACTTAACTTCTCTCAGCTCTAACATAACTTGACTGGGAAAACGTGTCATAAGAAAATAGTAGTCTCACCTGCTTCTTAAGGAAAATTAAACTTTGTACCAGTAGTAAAGCTTTCCGTTAAAATAACATGCAATGAGAGTGAAGATCTTTGTTATGATCTCATTAAAGTACAATGTTTGAATTGTATTATATGGCTTTGTACAAAGGGCACAGTATGTGTGTGCACCCTAGCAACAGGAGTAAGAAAAAAAAATAGTAATTAAGAAATTGAGACATGTAGATGGATCTTCAGTAATGTTTACTGTTTAAAATGCTACCATGACTTCAGACCTAATAGTAGCTGAAGATCTAGTCAATACGTTCATTTGATGAAATGTGGGTATTTCCTGAAAGTGAGATTTAGTCACCTTTGACTATGAAGGTACCTAGACAACTAATGAGATGTCAACATCTGAAACCAAGACTTTGGGTGTGTCCATAGAGCATAGTGGAAAGTACTTGTTCCAGCTCCAGACAAGCTCTTCAAAACCCAGTAAAATAGTGTAGTATCTCACCTTACTGTAAGGTAATATAACTTGAGGTTGAATGGCAATGTGGAATTCCATCATCCTGCTTTTAATATCTAAGCCAGCTTGTTCAAAGAGATATCTGGACCTTCTGGTGATGACCAACATGATACAGAGATCCAGGTTTCAAAAGTGCAAGCAGCTTTTAAACTGTGTTTAGTATACAGGGGGATTTTCAGTACAGCATAGACTGTACTGAAAAAAAACGTGTGACTCTTATTTGATGTATTTAAGATGTATGGCATAATGCAATGGTTCTCAGGTCATTGAGCTCACGAGAAGTGTAACAACAGTAACAAGGGCAGTAACAAGGTGAAAATGGCAAGTATATTTTTATCTCAAGAGAGCAGCTGGTGACAATATCATCATGCCTGTTCCAATAGCGTAATTTCACATTGCAAACACGCAAATCCCAATTCAACAGCTTGTTGAGCACTTCTCACTCTGTTCAAAATATACAAGCTGTGTCACACTGCAGCTTAAGATGTTCCAGGGATCACGGTAACTTGCCAAGACAAACTGGTGGGGAAGAGAGGCAGCTAACACCAGCCAACTAATAATCCTCAGGAAGTACTCTACCTTGAAGGTTGGTTTTGTGCATTTTTTGTAAACATAGATTCCATTTTAAGCGACTATCATATGCTGTATTCTATAAGGGTCCTCACTGATGCTGCTTTTTAAGCAGCCACGTTCAGATTGCATTTGGAAAAAATACATCTTTACTCACTCACATTGAATGCTGCCCATTCCCTGCCCATTCCCTACCGTTTTTACTCTCTTAGTAAAATGCTTGGCCTCTTCCCTAGCCATTACTCTGTGTCTTAGCTGTATATGAGGCTCGTGAATGACAGCTTCACCTATTTTCATCATCACTATCAGCTACTTCAATTGCTTTCTATTTTGACACAAGATCTCCTGAAGAGCCCAGTCGAGATCAGCTATCGTCCTCCTGTCAGTGACAGCATACATGTGGTTTGCATCCGATCTCTAACATGGAAATCTATATACTGACACTTTAAAAATAAATAAATTATCATACACAGTGACCCTATAGTGGTTAAAGCCACCATAGCCATGATCTACACATAACCATTATTACTGTTATTATCTTGGTGCTTTCAAAGACACACAGAGGAAACTCCTCACCCTGAGGATTCTGCCCCACAGCAGCCAGCTAATTCTGCTGACACACTACTGAATGGTTTCTAACATAGTTCTCAGAATAAAAAAATATCTTACTCCATATACATAGTTCTCAGAATAAAAAATATCTTACTCCATATAAGGAAATGTTGATGCCTGGTCCAAACATTTATTATTTGCGTGGCTGAGTGTGAAAGTGAAGTAATTCTTCAGTAAAATCTCAGAACAATATACCCTCTGTGTGTACAGTTCTTATGTGTAGTTTTTCTTTAAAGAAATACTACCACCATATTAAAAATAAGAGAATGGTTACCATACTTAAAAAATACACACCAACTTTATAAAGCTAGAGATAGAAGTTAAACTAATTAGAGTACAATTCTAATAGTGAGCTTCACCTTTCTGGGCAACAGGATATACACAACTCCTACTGGGGACTGTATATTAACCACCACTCTAATTTTTGTTGGTTTTTTGGTTTGTTTGTTTGTTTTTTTAAATGTTCAGCTGCCCACATCACATTATTCCCACTATTCTAGGATCTTAAATAATGTAATATTGAATAAATAATTAAAAAAAATTACAAGCATTCCCTAGACAGGTGCTTTTTCCAAACTTAGAAGTACTCTAACAGAAAAATAATTATTTTGTATTTTCCTTCAGTCTCATTTCTTTTGTTTCACTTCTTGTTTTAGACAGTCAGAACAAGTACTATATGTTTCTAAAACAGCTACACAAAAGGACTCTAGGGTTAGTAATATGTTTATAAATATTTTGGAAGTTAGTGGCTTTTCCAAGAAATCTTTATCCTTAACTAAATACAGGCTTACACACACACACACCCTTCCCCCCGGCTGTTTTCTGTAACATTATGCATTTTGTGCTGCTGAGTTAACTTTCAGCTATTCAGAGGAGGTCTGATGAAATCATACTAGAACCATGACTTACAGACTGGTGGTGTTTGTTTACAGCATAATGATGTTGCTTAATCTTATTTGCCTCCTATAGCAGCATTTCAGTAAGAGGATACTGCTTTTTTCTCAGACAACCTTAGAGAACAGCTTGGGCTTTCCACCTCCCTCACTATATCCTTTAATAGTTTTTTCCTTTTAAATTGCAAAATATATTATTGTTTGACATGCCTGGAAAATACAATGCACTGAAAACAGAAGCATGCTTATCTAGAGGTACGTGAGAGGTAGACATCAGAATACAGGTAAAGAAGAAAAAATGGCAGAGTCAGTTTCTAATAGTATTCAATCAAATTTTGAAGTTAATCTAAAATAAGAGTTGCAAATAAAATAGTAAGATAAGTAAATTTGAATGATCAAATATGTATCCTTGCACTCACCATTTTAGATGATCAATTGATGATGACTAAAATTTCAGGCCTGAAGTAATGTCTCCTTAGTTTTCAGCTCTTTCAACTTTAAACTTTCTTCTTCAGCATACCCAGCTGACACCGGGGAAAAAGCTCAAGTGATGCCTTGCTGTAAACAAACAAAAAGAGGTCTCGCCTCAATTAAGATTTCCCTTTCTCTGCTCCAGAAGTTAACTTTGGAGCTTATAGTCCTTTAATATTGCCTTGGACTAAGCATGCATATATTAATGTATTTGTATTTACTTTTTACAAATGGAAATACTGTATGTAATAGATTTATGTCCTTATTAAACAGTTAGTGTTGATCAAATGGAAGTTTTTCTTTATTTAGCAACCACCAGTTGTAATCTCCCTCTGTACAACAGGTAACAAAATGAAATCAATATAAGTGCAGAACAGTATCTTATGAGGAGAGCATGAAACTTGCAGTGAAAATCACACTACGAAAGTTAATTGAGAATACGTTAAGACAACTGACTGACCAGACAGACAACATTTTAACAAATGTCTTTTCAGTATCATAAAATTGCTAGGTTTATTAATAAAAATGACAAGGATAAAGTTCACTGCCATCTGAACGCACAGCCAACAAAAGTCAGGATTAACCTCTAAATCCTTAACCAGTTACTTGTTCAGGAAACAGCGTAGAAATTTGTTTAATCCCAGAAGGAAACCGTTCAGGAACTGGGGAGAGGCAGCGTGGGATTCCTGCCCGAGACAGCTGCGAAGCGGATCAAATTAGGAGCACGTCTTTGGCGCAGAGCAAGCCAGCAGTACCGGTGACATTTAGGAAGGAAGAGGGGACTGCCATGGGAAGATTTCTTGGGTGCTTTCTCAGTGAGGCAAGGGAAGGTACAGAGGCACTTCATAGGAGAGAGGGAGAAGAAAGTTTCGGCTCACGGCAGAGTTAGGCCCTTCAGCACAGGCTGGGAAGGATGAGGAGCCGGTTTCTGTGGTGCTACACCAGGAACGAATATAACACTGCAAAAGGTCTTTAGCAGAACCATGTTGTACAGTAGTGACCAAGTTCCTTCAGTTTACCACGATTAATCCCTTACAATTCCCTTAAAACCTTTACAGCTCCGGGCCGGCTCTAGGTTCCCGCCCTCCTGCCGCTAGGGGGCGGTGTTGCTCTGTCTAAAAGCGCGGGAATTCCCCTCCCTCCCCCCCGCAGCTAACGGGCCTCTCCCCAAACGCACATTTCAATGTCAATGATTTTACTTTTCCCGAATAAATGTCAAAGTAGAGAGTGTTATTTCTCCTGCTATTCCCGGTTCAGGGCATCGGGTGTATGAAGGAATTTCCATAATTCAAACTATTCAGCAATGGCTGCCTGTGCTTCTGCTTCGCCACCGACCAGGCTGCCCTGTCCTATCTCCCGCAGGACACAAGCCTGCTGCCTTTCCTTGTGTCACCGGAATGCAGACACCACTGCCACTTGCTGCAGGTTTTCACCCCTAATTCAGATAGTCTAGCTGTTCATAGTTTTACCCACCTGAAGGTTACGTCACGGCTAGCTAGACAATATAAAAACAGGAGTAGAAACCCAAGACAAGTTAAGACCAACATCAGATCAGTCCTGCCTCCAATTTAGAATTCATTGCAGGAGCTGTGTCAGAATACAGCAGAAATGGACACAGTGCCCTTAATTTAGCTCTGTTACCTCATCTAGTCCTTACTCAAGCAAAACCATATTGGCCCCAACAGCTGCTAAAACCAGGGTTACCTGGGCTGCCTCTGAAAGTGCCACCAGGCAAGAAATTCTCCTGTGCTTCACAGACAAATTATTCCCTGGAAGCCAAGCAGTTCCCCTTAAAACTGCAGCAGAAATGACTTTGAGGAAGTTAATTGAGAACACAGGTTTAACCAATTCTGTTCAGATGTTTTTCCTATCCATCCAAAAATAGAGGTGAAGGGTAACTGAATTATGTGTTTGCTGGATGATTCTATGGAGAAAAAAAAACAGGCTTCGGAGGAAGTCTCCCTAGCAAGCCAGCATTTCAGACACCGCTCTGTTCTCCATTAACTGTGACTCCTCTTCTTAGCCCACCTGATCACTCTGTCGTCACAGCACCCGATCAGTTTAGGTGCACTTTGTACTCAGCATAATTAAGAAAACTGTACTTGGAAAGACTGGATCAGTAACATCAAGTTACTGAAGGACATGGCAGTCATTTGTTGCGTTTTCCCAGTGTTGTCACCTGTTAGCACAGTCAGTTGTCTTTTGGCACCAAACTGTGCTTGGAACTATTTCTTCCCTCTTGCATCATCACTCAAGATAGACAGCCGCCTTTGCCATTTTTAATGGCTAAAGGAATTGTTTCAAGAACTTGAGAGAAATTAGAATATTAAAGAGGAAATACTAGGTCTTCAGTTCTCATCTCAGTTCCCTCTCTCCCTAAAAGACATCCAAGTCAAAGTATCTTTGTGTTTTCCAGTTTTACACAGAATTTTTCTCCCCTACTGAGTAACAAGTATTCTCATATATTATAAAAAAGAAATGGTCTCCCCAGCACAGCCTTATATAGCTCTTTGAGTAGAATCTCTCTCTAAAAATAGAAATCTCTTTGACATTGAAGCTGCAGGCAGCATGGAAACTGTTGCATTTCAAGCTGAAGCTTTTGGAAAACGTGCTCTCTCTTTCTTTCACAAGTGTCCCACAAATGTGCAAAATGCACGACCTGTCCTGTCGTGAACTTTTGAGTAAATGAGATTTTGTTTGCAGCCAGCGCTGTTGCAGCAATAGCTTCTTAGAAACAAGCAATAAAAAAAGAATGCAGCACTGGCAAAAGGTGCTGGATTTACAGCTCTGCAAAAATAACACCCTTTCTTTCCCCCCTCCCTGCCCTCATACACAACTGCTAGCCTTTCCCAGACTGCCTGACTGGGCAAGATACCCTGAGTTAAGCCCAACACTTGCACTGAGGACAGAAGGACAGACAAAAACAAGCAATCAGAAATCTCGCATGTCAGTGTAGCAGTTTTTCCAGCTCTCAGGCAGGCATTCCTCTGGGGAATACACAGAAGGAAAGGGCACAGGGAACACAAATCCTCTTGCTCCAGCTTTTGAAGATGCTGACAACTTGTTCTTACTAAAGTCAGGGACAGAAAAAGCCAACTCTGCCAGCACGCCTGAATTAGAGACTGTAAGAACAGGAGATCTAATTCTTCAGAGCACTAAGTCCAGGAGTATTAAATAGGGCTCAGCACCTCTGTGTCAGACTTGCTCAGACACAACTGTGGAAGGGCAACAGCCAGGGATGGACCTTTGACATGGGAGCCAGAAATCTGTCTCAGCTTCCACAGTTACAGTCCGAGTAAAACGGCATTTCCTCAATGTTCTGACTACGACTATCCACTTGCTATGCCAAAAAAAAGCGATTACTCCATCACTGTAATATTCCTCTGGTGGCATATTTAACAAGAGATTGAAAGTGCTGTTATTTCCAAATTAAATAAAAGTAAGCACTGATCTTAAAATCCAAATGAGGAGACGGGATCTTCCAGCCTTCAGTTCCAGGGCAAATCTCATGCTCTACTTGCAAGATACTTAATTTTTACTCTGCTTGGCCCCACGCTGGAATTCTGATATATAGCCTTACACAGTATTTTCTTTAAGTGCTGAAAGGCAGCTCATAAATACTAATATCCATGTCAATTTTATGAAACATGCACAAAATGACAACTGGGTTCAAACATTACCTACACAAGAAAGGACTGAGGGGGTGACAAGGAAAATCTTTGCAATAGACATGCCTATTCCTATTTATTTTATAATTATCTTCGGTTAGAGCCATTTCAGATTAAGCCACTGAAAAGGAAGGAAGAATTTTAAGTGATGGCTTGCATTAATTCAACTACAACCATTTTAAAGCTTGATCAAATGAAACTAAGGTAAATTCTAAATATATTCTAAGCCTAAAAAAATTGAGGCTCAGATAAGGTAATCTTCCTGGCAGATTAGGGTCTTTAATTGGTTGATTAAAAGCACAGGTCTAAATAATTTGCTCAGTGTTGTTATCAGGTGAGTGGTAAAACCTACAGAAAGAATACTTTTGTCTCCTAGTCCCTGGAGCCTTCAGAAACATCTCTTGAGTGTCTCCAGCCACCATTTTCCCCTCATTAGGGCCTCCAGTACAACACAGAGCAAACCAGAAGCAGACCACTGACATCCCCCAGTAGGCAAGCATATCTTTGGTGTACATCCACCCTCTGAGCCATCACTGCTGCTTTCCTGGCCAGCTTGATTTGAGCCACCAAGGAGAGCTGAGGCTGCTGAACACCCAAATTCCCCAATCAGTCACAAAAAAAAAAAAAAAAAAAAAAAAAAAAAAAAGAACTATCCAGGAGAGCAACCAGGTGACACTGGAAGGGCTTTATGTGAACCTACATACTGGCATTCACAAAACATTCAACACTTTGGCAGAGCTTTCCTTTCTAAGCGCCAAGGTGGGTTGGCCGGATGTTGCCCTCAGTTTTAAAAGGTTATTTCAAAACATAACATCCTAAGTGTGAGGGATGCTAAGTAAATTAGAAGACTGATAACTGAGTTTGCATGCTTTTTTTGTTTGCACGTGTGTTTAAATAGCGGGTCCTGGGAAATCTGTCTGAAACTATTTCATGGCTAAAGCCATTAGCCAATATAAATTTATCCATAAACTGCCTAAGATATGAGGAATCAGGCAAGTAGAGAAATGTCAGGGAATAGTGAAATTTGGGTGAAACAGCGAAATAGGCAATTGTGACATTTGGCCAGTAGAGGACTTTCCAGGGAAGTAGAAAACCTTGCATCTAGCTGACTTATTTTGAGAAGTGAAAGAAACAGAAATGGTTCAAGAGGGAACAACATGGTGGAGTTCAATGTGAAATTCTGGTAAATAAAGCTACCAGCTTTCGCAGAGGACCATTTTCTTTAGTCTAGCTAAGTTTTATTTAGTTGAACATTCCAGTTAAAGATGACCACAAGTAATGGGAGCTGGAACTCAGTTTCTGTATTGAGCTCTCAGCTGAGCTTGGGCCACTGTTTGATTCATACTTCTCCAGTGACTTGGGGCTTTGTGCTTTCCTTTGAAGATTAGGCACTGGTTGCTTTATTTGTGCGTAATACAATAACTGTTTCATGTATGTTATCTAGATGCTGTATTTACCAGATGCTTGTGTTATTTGGTTTCTTTGAATAATCTGACTCTTTTGTGCATATGCAGTCCCAGAAGCCCCCCTACCCTGTAATCTGAGATCTGGCCCAATTGCGCTGAGCATTGTACGCACAGAAAGCTCTCATAATAAAAACAGAGCCACTGCTTTCTCCATTGGAAATGAGGCAAAGCTTCTAGTTACCCCTTCATGATCCTTCTGGTGTTGATTGAATTGCTGCCTCGGCAGTGAGGCAAGTAGCAAGAAATACATCACTGGGCACACATTTCAGTATAACCTTGACATCACTGACAGCGATAGCTGCAGCCCTCACTGAAACAGAAACCTGCAAGACGGCATTTGTTTCTTCTTGCTGCCTTTGCTATTCCTTTTGGGAGGACGATCATATGCCATGCTCGTATATTTGCAAACTCATGACATAATGTTAAGGGACTGTCATAAACAATACCATTTCAGGGAATGGACTGAGGAGACTGAATAATGATTTCATTTTAACTGTCACTGGGGTAGTTTTGCTCTAAGGATTAAATGTATCGTCTCATATCTAGATTTGTAATGAGAACCCTCCCTCCCTCCTTTCCCTCCCTGCCTGTTCCCCATCTCCTCACTTCAAGAGAATTTGAGCAGATCACCAGTGGAGTGAAAATGAGACAGAGGAGCCACACAGGACAGAGTAATTGATACAGGATATGGAGCTAGGAATGAGTGGGTTTGACAAAGTGCACACTAGTAGCTGAGTGGCTCATATGCCTGCTAGCAGGATGGATTTATGGCCTGTATGTCACTAATTAAGAGGCCAGTCAGGCCTCCACTCCTACCACCCCAAAAAACTCCCACACCTCTCATGTTCCCCCCCCCCAAACATTGCTTAGTTTGAAAGGCGGGTCACAGGACAAACCATCAAATTACACAAACATGCTTTAGGCTAAACTGAGGAAAGTACAAAGATCTCCAGCAAACTCTTTGCCTCCAAGCTCACCATTCTCCAACTAAGACAGAAAGATTTTCACATCTCAGCACTGTTCTTATCACAGTGCTTGGTAACTTTCCAGCTGGTAATAGAGTCTATTCTCTTATCCAGATAGACTCTTTTCTCTTCCTTGCTACCTTTGACACACAGCAAAGAAGATGCCAAAAGTGGTCTGAAGTGCCAAATGATGTTCCTGGAGTGATGCACCCTCTACTACTGCTCAGGTCTGTGCCAAAGGGCAGCCAAAAGTTGTCCTAGCAGAAAACTGTGAATTACCAGACTCAGCCTAATGGTTCTGCACACTCTGTGACCAGTCATAGCTGGGACTTGCAAATCTGCCTCAAATCTCATTTATAAACAACTTCTGAGAAGTTACTTAATCCTAGATTATGTAGCTTATTTTACAGATCTGAGGTACAGGAAAACTGGCTGCAGCTGAAACTCAACAAGCCTGCCTCAGTTCTGAGACAAACCTCAGGACAACTCCAAATTTCACAAAAGCCCAGAGCAGTCCAGGCAAAGCAAGGAACCACCTATTAAATTTGGGACCTGTTTAATGATGGCTGAATGCAAGATTGCTCAATGTGAGCACTGCTCTGCTGTCATCCCTTTGCCCAGAATTATAGGACTGAGTTGGAAGCAATGAGTAGCACTGAAACTTTCCAACTGTCCTGAAGTTAGAAGAGCTCAAACCAAATGAGTCCACAACTTGGCAACAACTCTGCCTTAAACAGAGATGGTGAGCTGGCCCCTCAGCATTGGATGCAGTACCTGTGCTAGTGCCAGTTGGAGCCTTGAACCCCAACTCCAGTCAGAACTGAGGGATGGCCCATCCAAACTCCATTACAGATAAATAAACCAGAGTAAATTTTATCCTAACTGATTTCACAGCTTAAAATTACAAGCACGCTTACTAACCCCACATTAGGCCCTAGGGCTCTTCTAGCATAACCCACTCCAAGAATGGTGCTTGTTTGCCACCTGACGTCCTTACTCATCACTGCAAAAACACCCAGCAGTTTGGAAAGTGGTTTCAACAGGACTCTGGATAGCTAATGTTGATTTTCATTTAGTCAGAACATGGCGCTCTGTATCACAGGCCTAGAAAAATTAAGTGTTGTATCAGTGTTTTAAAAGGATAAACCCAAGTAATTATATGTTCTGAGATCAGCTCTGACTGTCTTAATGGAAGAGTCGGTATGGTGACTCAGAGAATGAGGAATATGCAATTAATGATTATGGAAGAGTGCGTATTTGAGTTCTCTTCCAAGAAGATTAACTCTGCCAGGGAAGCTTGTAATCATGTTGATGCAACATGCTTTTTTCTAAAGGCCTTGCCATGGCACCACAAATTTTGTCTGAGAAATTTAAAACAGCTCGTTCCTAAACCGTTTAACAGTACATATTCAGTTTGTCCTAGTTTACAGTTAAAGCCATATGAATGTATTTTAGAGCTGAAGACCGTCTCCTGACTCCAGCACCCCACTCTCTGTTTCTGCCTCCTCTCTTTTTCACCTCCAAGGACCTGCAGCTCCTCTTCCCAGAGGATGGCATCACTGGCGTGGTTCAGGCATACCTGCTCAGTATCCTCCTCATACAGTTATGCCACTTCCTAGTTCTGCAGGTAGCCCATACACCTTTGTTTGATGTGATGTGATGTGATACAAACTCAACAGAACGGACTAAAATACAACTCATACCATGTATCTCACAGCTAAACAAAGAGGAGGTATATGGCCACTTTTCCCCCCCTTCCTCTTATTTCTGAGGAGGAACAGAAAAAGAAACGAGTCTTTTTTTTTTGTTTTGTTTTGTTTTTGTTTGTTTGTTTGGGGTTTTTTGGTTTTTTTTTTGTTTGTTTGTTTTTTAAGAAATTGAATTGCAAAGTTTGAAAGTGCTTAAGTTTTTAGTTACTTCTCACAAACCTTCCCTGTTTTCTACCAGCAGCCGCACGCCTAGACTGGAAATGCTGTTCTCTTTGTAGCAGTGTGCACATACCCTCTTATTATCTCAGCACCACCAGAAGATCAGTACTTTAGGGTGGCAGTTTTTGCTTTTTACCTTTCGTTTACCTGTCCTTTGATTGCAATTTTGGTATAAGAAATGTGCCACTTTTTCTACTGGAAATACCTAGTGGTATGGTCTTAGGACCGTACTAACAGTGCAGTCTATAGCAGTTCCACTGCTGTATCCACGACAAGAGTTCAGCCCAAGATCAGCCACTGGATGTGCTTACCACGAGGACTGGCTATTGTAGTACTTAAAAAGTTGCCTTGAACTGCTCAGAAGCAGATTATATAGACATTTTTATCTCTATTTATTCTCCCTTAACCTTATCATCACAGAAATTAATTTGTCTAGCCACAAGCTATACTGCAGTTAAAAGACTTTTGATGCTACCTATATACTAAAGCCCTCAGTAAAGGTGCATTATTTTCTAAACCCTAAAGAAGCATCGACAATTCAATTCTCTCTCTCTGCACAGGGGGCAACGGGAAAGAAGAAATGAAAACGTAGCTATAATGTTCATGGAGAGATCAAAGTTGGTTAGGATTTAAAAATAAGCCAGGAAGCATATAGCCAGTCACTCTTCAAGCAGGGGAAAAAGAAAAGGGGAATGGAAATACAGCAGACAATGCACAGCCACACTTTTGAAAGGCAACAGCATCATTCCTCTCCTTTTCACATGGTCGCCAAATCACCAGCAGCACCAGTTAAAAAATAAAATCAGGGAAACATTTTAGTTTTGACACACCAGCTACAAGTATGCAGTAGGACACCCCAAGAGGGATAATCCATGGCCAGGCGATACACTAGATGTGTTGCACAAAACGAATAACAGACTTTAAGTGCTGTACCCAAGGCCACTATTGGGAAATTTGCTGCGTCGCCAGCATACCAGATCAATATTTCAGAGGTCATTATCTCATCCCTTCTTCAGCTGCTAACTTTGGATTTCTGCCAGAAAAAGGCAACCGCTAGCAAGATGATACACTAGTACATTAGGCAAAGCTTTTGGGAATTTGAGCAGGCTTTTCTTTTCACTGAGATCAGTCTGCTCTCTGGTTCCACATGGCACAAGTGCTCTGTCAATATATAAATGGTCGAACATGTTCTTTAACCCTCCCACAAAATGTATGTATAAAAAGTTGTACCAAATTGCATTTGTGAAATATACTATGAACCTTTATGTAAGTTCTTCTCACATTAAAGGAAGGAGGAGACAACAGTTACCAAACTGAACCAGTGTGCTCAAGAAGTGTGATTTCACATGTACAGTACAACAGAAGGACTGACTGGAGACAGAGTGAAACAACAAGTAAACCAGTAACTAGATGGTACCATCACCCCTCTGCAAGAATCACCCATGAACTTTCACATGAGTAAACCATGATTAAAGTTTTACTTTAGCTGTGAGTTGGTAACGAAAGCCAGAACCTTTGGGGCAACTGGATGAATGGGTTTTAAAATTAAAAAGTACCTTCACTTTATGTAGCTTAGCATCCTGTATCCCGTATTTTGCTGTAAACCACCATAACATTATACCTCTGTTCAACTTTTCAAATCATGATCTTGGTGATAATCAATGGCAGCACTCCCATGAACTCAGAGAGTAACACTACCTCACCTTCTGGAAAGACTCTTCAGATTTAATCCAGCAATTCAAGAATCGTATCAGACACTACAGAACATTAAGTAACAAAAATATGTCTGAATATATTAACTTTTTTTCTCCTTTGATCTCTCTAATGTATTTTCTCATTTAAAAACCCATTTAGAAATGTAATTAGCTTTACAGACAGACATGAAAGCTATCTCTACAACAGTGGATGTGTCTAGGAGCCTTCCCTTAAGACCAGAAGCAGAAAAGAGTGTGCTGAGCTGCCAAATTCCCAGTATCATTATCCTGCTACTGGGAAGAATTTGATGATAGGGAATATTTTTGTGCTTTATTATTTCTTTCTTTATTCAAAGCTTTCTCTCAGGAAAAGCATTCAGGAGATAGCTTAGAGGCATCTTTGTTTAACCCAATTAATTAACAGATGTTTGCATGGCCTCACTAGTCTTACTGTGCAAATCCTACACATGCTCCCCAAAGAATGTGTGACTCTAAAGGTAAAATATAGAAAACTATATATTTTACTATACTTACACTATCTGTAATTATACTGGCTAAAGTCACAGCACTCCAGCTTTAGCATCTAACATGCTCTAGGGGCAAGGCTCCTTATTGCATTCCCGCAGCTAGGGAGGGGCTGATCTCACACTTTTGAGGAATTTGCCCTGTCTGAAGGTTTTACACTGTGGTTTCTACTGTGTCTGAGTCTGAAGGAGAAATTGCTTGTCTGGTGGAGAAATTTAGTATAGAGAGGAGGGGAACTGGTATCAGCTTGATGCAAACTCACCTCCAGGCAGCACAGATGCAAATAGATTGAGCTAAATCATGTAGCAGACTCACATTCAAATATAGGCATGGCTAATGGAAACAGATTAGAATTTTGTATACCAGCTCTAAAGAAGCCATTTATAAGGGTAAAATGTACAGCCATCATAGATTTTGAGACTCTGTATACAGAATACTGCCACACAGGTAAGTCATTCCACTCAAAGTCCCGTTTATGACATTGTGTTATCTCAACAGTATACTAAGACATTTAAAACTATAAATATAATTTTAAATAGTGGCAGGTTTAGAGATGGAAGGCAAACACTGGATCCTTATGGACTGGAAAGGTCACAAAAAGGCTTGTGTCACTGACTATATTTTTAAACAGATAGCTACATAGCCAGTGAACAGAGAATTCATATCTGAATTTTTGGATGGGTACTAATACCTACATGAAGTGCATGCAAAGAAGAAACAGGTCACCTTTTTCTTAAGGCTTGTGTTTATACAGCCCATACTATAACTTGTGATAGCAAAGCTGTCACAAAGATGGAAATACATTTGAATGTTCTCATGTTAAATCTGAGTTTAAAAAAACAAAAAGAAGGGATGTGAGTTTGTCACTGTGTCACCTCTATTGATTACGTGACTATGGAGTTCCTCACACATATCTCACCACCTGCCTGGGAAGGGCTGGTGCTCTGCACTGAGGAGCACTGGCAAATGCTGGTTTGCACCAAGTTGTGAGACCCAGGATTTTGACTTAGCAAGGTCAGTGTCTACCAGCCTGAAGTCTCTGAGCTACTTAAAGGATCTGTAGAGACCTCTAAAAAACCCAAACTTATTATGAGGTAGGCTTAACTTACTGTACAAATGTTTGTATCTGAAAAACAAAAAGCATACTAACTGAAGGTTATGTTTTTGTCTTAAGGACTTTTGCATGCATAAACATTGTAAAACAAGGCCCTAGAGCCCCAAATTCAAAACTGTGCCAGTTCAGTTCATTTGTAACTTTATTTTTCACTCCCTAATTTCATAAAACTAAAACTACTCAGTGCTTCTGCTTCCTGCTCATAATAAAGCATTGTACATTGTTAATTTTATTAGAGCACAGATAGCTTTAAAATATATTTAAATATATTTACTAGCCACTGCCTTTGATGTAGGGTTTATAAGAGAACAGATGAAGCACCTTTTTTTTTGGTTTATTTTTTTAAAATATTGTCTACAGGAAACACTCATCTTTGATCCCTGATCTTGAACTTCACGACTAACACCTAGCTAATCAATTAATGAGAAAAGTAATTTCTGGCAAGTATGAGCTAATGCCTGATAAAATTAAACCAAGTATTGATTACATTAACTTATTTATGCTGGCCTTAAACATATTTAAGAGAAACATGTTAGCTAGTGAAATTTATTGCAGCAACTAGCAAGCAGGCCTTCAATTGTGGCAATACCATGTTGTATTTAGTTAAGTTGTAAAGCTGAGTTCCACATACACTTTGTGTACTTACACATATAGTGCTATTTGCCACTTTGTCATCAAACAGAATACAACTTTGTTTAACTGCTTAGATTTTGGATCACCTCATCTCTGTCCCTGTCTTTTGAATTACTGTGAATCACCACATCTTCTACAGCCACATTCATTAGTTCATATTCCAGTCAGTTATTTCCATTATATAGTCCATTTAACTTGGATTTTTAACTTAATTTTACCTTCTGTTAAAGTTAACATATCTGACTGCATCCCAAAAGTTTTAGATTCAGAAATGTCAGATGCATACTCAGGGTGTTCAATGTTGGAATTGTGAGTTGTTTCTTTTAGGGAAAATATTACTTATGAAAAGAGTACACCAAATATTTGTATGAACAAAGAAAGAAGAGACAGTGAGTCCACACTCCTAGCCCCACTCCCCCTTTCCTGCATACTGATACCTGGTATCCCTGCTGCTTTCCCCCTTTTATCTGTCTGACAATACAATAGAATGGTTGTACTAAAGAAACCAAACAGACCTGTATTTTTTCCAACAGTAAAAGAATCAGTATTTCTGGAAAACGAAAAACCCCCTTATAACAGTCATTTCATTCACACCATACTCCTGTATCGAGAAATAGTTCTCAACACAAATAGACAAAACTGAGACTTGTGCTTTTAAGTGTGAAACAATGTACTGACACCAAGTGAGAAGTTTTAACTGTGCTTACCACCTACTTGCATATTCACACCTCAAAGTAATGTAAGGACTACATACTATAACTTGGGGAAGGGAAAAAAAAAGCCTTTAGAAACCTCCTCATACTACAAAACCACTAATGGTTATGCAGTTACCTGCCAGACAATCCCTGAAGAGGAATACTAAAATCTTAATATTACATGCGTAAAGTCATATCAAGTGGCAGGCAGCTAGAACCTGTTTCTAGAATAAAAATTACATAATTTCTGTCTAATGGGAAGGCCTAGACTGATTATCTTCTAAACAGGAAACGGGTCACCACAAGACATCTAGCGGCACCGTTTGCTACTGTAGTAAAAAATACTGCTTCAAAAGCTAGCTAGTTGTTGGGTCTGAGAAAGTAATCTCAAATTGGAAATTATTATTCAACAGGGACATAGAGCAGTCAAAGGACATATCCTTGTGAAGCACCCTTCACCCTTTCTTATTGATGTTCAATCATCAGTCTCATTGTTGATAAAGTTTGCAGCTGACGTAACTAAAGTAGTAAACAATAATGAAGACGGACAACTGATCTACAGAATTCTCCTTTGCCTGGTAAACTCTGCTATTTTGAGCAACATGTTTCATCACAACAAAACACAAGGCCAGCCATCAAAGACTCAGGACTAACACTCAGGATTATATGTGTAAATAAGGCTCACTAAAACCAGCTCCAAGCCTTGAGGGCCACACAACTGTTCAGAGCAGGCTTCAGGAATCAGATAGGATATTCAACTGAACAGGCTCTTCCAGCAGTGGCCCCTCAATGAGAGGAACTACTCTGTCTGTACGAGCAAGGGACCTTAAATAGCAGGGAAGTTTATTTCCACTACAGCCACTGGCAATATTTTCTGTTCTGTTGTCTAAAAGCTGCTGGCGAACTGAAAAAGGATCAGTAAACACTTCTGAGAATAACTCACGGTTTGGAAAACTTGCTTTTAACTGAGAATATTGCTGTGCAAATACATGTCTGTTTTAAGGCCACAGAAGTCTTTAACAGACAAAGGTTTAGGCTCAATGGACTGTGCTCAAATTGCTCATTTTCTCAGACTAGCTGCTCAGTCAGGCTGAGCAATCCCTGAGCCTGATTGCTCAGTCAGGCCACATCAGAAGCACACCACTTAGACACACGTCCCAGATACCAGTGTGTACTCCTGGCAGCACACCAGAATAAGATCAAGATAGACATCACCCTTCCCAAAAATCACTGGTAAAAGCAAGACTATGAATTATCCTAACAACTACTTACTTGCGCAATTGGGGGATCAGGACTGCAGAGTGTCCTCAAATCCATTTGCCTCCCTTTAAACTACAACTCATTGACCTTGTTATCAGGTTCAACATACCTCAGCTCTCTGATCTGCTTATTATAGGGCTCAGACACACAACCAAGATCATCAGCTGGTAAGCTGAGCCCCAGTTGCTGTCTGTGCATCCACTTGCAGCCACAACAAGTAACAGGTGCATCTACTTTAGCTTTTCAGCTCCATCAAGATTACATTTTTTGAGGCAAGTTTCCCTATTATCCTTATTTACCAGATGTTGTTTCATAGCATGGAACAGTTTTGGGTTGTACAAACTAAACTGCTTTCAGATTAAATCAAAGGAGCAGATCTAATACCTGCTATTGGGCAAGGAGTCTCCAGGTGACAGAATGAGAGAGAGACCAGAGCCAGTGTAAAGTAAAAACCCTACAGCATACACAGCGCAAAGGCTGGCTGCTCAGCATTAGCTTTCTCTACAAAATCCTTCCTTTGCCCCACACTAGCATGAGCACAGCCATGGTGTATCCCTCAGTTTATTCATAGAATCATAGAATCACAGAATCATAGAATGGTTTGGGTTGGAAGGGACCTTTAAAAGTCATCCAGTCCAATCCCCCTGCAGTGAGCAGGGGCATCTCCAACCAGATCAGGTTGCTCAGAGCCTCATCCAGCCTGGCCTTGAATATTTCCAGGGATGGGAAACCATCTTTCACTGGTTAAGAAACCAAAATTGGCATGTGCTGCAGGCATCCATGACTGCTCCAACCCCAGCAGCATCCCACAGCTACCACCAACCCACAGCGAGTTACTACCCCATGCTTTTCCCCCCACATACCTGTGCCTTTGGGATGTGATCTCTCAACTAGTGAATCACTGCACCCAGACCTTACTTGCTCACACTTTCCAGCCCAAGACTTTACAGACCCTCCTGAAGAGCTTCTGGATACAGGAGTAATCTGGGAACAAAAAATAAATTATGCACTGTTCTTCACACCCTCTAGTAACAGCGATCTAAACACCTGAAATGAGAGATTATTAAAAAATGGCTCAGAATAACCTGAAGTCTTTATGTCCAACTATTTCTATACAACACTTTCATACTCTTAAAAGTTCAGAAATCTAAAACTCCTTCTGGGCAGAGCATGCCCAGCACTGACTAAGATCAGGACTGCTGCAATGCCAATACACCTTGTACAATGATTTCCTGAAAACTTTTAGAATTCAGAGTGAATATTTCCATTGCCATTTCATTGGAAATTTTGGGATTGGAAGAAAATGGAAGTATTCTAATGAGCACATGATATATAACTTGAATATTAAAAAGGAAGAGTCCTAACTGAAGGGGAGCAGAAAAGCAATAGAGGCAGCACCAGGGGAAACTGGGCTGAAAAACGTTCAATATGCCCCAGGAGCAGCAGGCTCAGCACTGATGGTACAGCCTCAGCTACGGTGAATTATAGTGGCATTGCAAGCATTGAAAAACTAACAAAATCTTTACAAACATATTTTTCTAGTAGTGAGATCCCGTTCACAAATTTTACAGGACAAAATACTTTTCCTTCCTAAAGAAAACTCCTGCCCAAAGCAGACAGGAGGAACAAGTAACTGAGAACGCCTGGGATGCACTGTAAGGCAAGAGCAATCACTAGTTTTGGAATAATTTCTACTTTACAACCAAATATGCCTTCATTTAAGTTCCCAAGACCTGGGATAAAGGTTTCTTACTGTCCTCTGTGTGACCAAGATGTATTTCTGCAAACAAAGGCAGCTTTTGTTTCCCAGTGGGCTCATCAAAGGCTTTCTGCCAAAACTTCCTTTGAGAGAAAACTGTCCACTAAACACATATTTTACCAGGAAGATCCTGCTTTCCACAAATCTTCTTGGGATTTTTTTATTGTTCCTTTTTTTTTTTTTTTCCCAGAAATCTGAAAAGTTTTGATTTATATGAGTAAATTATGTTAATTTCTGTGGGTTTCCAGTGAAGACAAATAAACAAAACCAGAAACAATTACAGCTTGCCTGGCAAGGCGGTCTACATATTGCTGAGTAAACTGAGGCTAAAATAACACAAATGACGATGGGATATTTCTACCCTAGCAGAAACCTGCCATAATTTACTATACAACCTGCCCTTGCTCATTTTTTTTATCAGTGCTCTCTCCTCCCTTTTATTCCCCCAACAGAAACACCAAAAAAAAAACCCAACAAAAAACCCAAACCATCCAACAATCTGAGGTGATTTTATATAGACATTTTTCAAATTTGAGGGGCACAGGTGCCTTTGGGGCAGGCTGGGAAAATGCTGTCTGTCAGGAGACCCATCAATATGTACAGCATGTGCAGTGTGATCCTACAATGGCAAAATAATGTTAAAAGTTTGATTTATGTTAAGGTTTGATAAACCTGGAAATAGAACACTGACAGGAAATGTGCTCTATTGTGCTATATGTACTGAAAATGCTACCAGAGAGAGAGAGGCATAACAACTTACAGAAATTTCTTTCCTGCGCAGCCAAAGGGGCTGAGCGTTTGTGTGAAGGTCCAAATATCTCACAATTGTGATCTTTCAACAATTCACAAGGCGGCAAAATGGACTGAGAGGCCCTTTCAGGAACTTTAAAAGGAAATTCAATGCCCTTGTCTATTTTCTTTGAATGCTACCAAGGAGTCTATTAAAAAAAATTATGAAACTGGTTGAGCTGTCTAGCAAGTCATGTAGACCTATTAACAAAGTACATTTGTACTTTTGCTTTTTGACAGAAACCACTTAAGCTATGGAATAGGTAATAGTTTCTCTCCTGAGAGAGCTGTAATGGTAATCTATGACAGAACTGACCCAAAATACTCAGACACTTAATAAAGAAACACAAACAAGTTTTCTTCTCACAATCTAGGTATCACATTATGCTATTTCAAAGTTCATATGTTTCTATAATTGCTGTTTATGTGTTTTTTGAAAAAAACTTACTCTAAATTCTTCCTAGCATCCACAATAAATATTTATATTCAGGCCTAAGATGTCTTGTAAAATTTTAATAGCATACCCTCCTATTAAAAAAAACCCAACAAAACCGCAACCCAAATCCTAGTGCATATGTGAAGCAAAACACTCCAAACCCAGTTTAAACTGTCATTTCTTCCCAAAGTACAAGGATGTTTATGCTCTTGCCTCAGGCGAGATAAACAGAGCAGCATACCACTCCATATTTGTCAATGTTAACTCTGCAAGGTAGAAACTGGCTTCTGTATGCACCAGGCTTCTGTTTCTTCGCTGCTCTAAAAGCCGTAACATGACATACGGGTATGTATAAATTGAAACAATAAAGATATATGGCCCCGCCACAGAAAAACATGCGGTCTCACTCTTTATTCCTTATACTTTTCAAAACGGCCTCCAGAAACGTGTCTTAGGTACCAGACGCGTGGCCTAATAGTATATTGGGGATAATTCCATGGGCCTGTGGGACAGTTGCACCCTCAGATCTGGTGTATATCAAAAGTAACCTCCGAGAGTCAGTGGGGACTGACTCTGCTGCTGTGAGTGTGGTAGAACGACACTACTTCTTCAGAAATTTTCAAGAAACTGCTATGAAAATGAATAAGGATAACCCACCAACTGAATATCGTATAAGGCCAAAGTACTCTCACCAACAGGTAGAAGATTGAGAGCAAAGAACCCAAGGACAGCCCTTTTATGTGTATGTGTCATTCTAAAATAGACTCCTGCAAGCATCCTGGTTAATATAACACACTGTTTGCCAAATATGTACTTTAAAAATAGCAGTCAACTGTATGGCATACCTTGAGTGGTGCTAAAGCTGTCTAGGTTTTGTTATACAAAGACTATGATAAGTTATAACATGTTGCCAGTGGAAAAAAAGAAGTGAAACACCAAAAACCAAGCTGCATAAGATTCTTGAATGAGTGCTTAACGGGGAAGGTTAAACCATAACAGGCGTGTCTTGGCTTTAATAAACCAGGGCACTTACTCAAATGACTAAACATGGATTTAGGATCTCCAGTGACTCAGATGTTTATAGTCTGGCAACTAACCCTACAGTTGGGCATCTAAGGAAAAGCGCCCAGTATACCAGAAGTCTGTGTACATCTCTAATAGCATGTAGATACCGGCATTCTGCCCAGAGGACCCTGAAGTTATACACTCTTCTTTTAAAGTCTTGGCACAGATTTCAGCTCTAGTAGTCTTTCATTTTGGGAGAAACTAATAAGACTTTCTGCATTTCTGCTAAACTCTGATCAATTGATTGTTGTCCCAAACTTCTATGTCTCCCTTTTTTTTTAAAAGAAATTCCAGGCTGTTTGACATCAAGCTCACAAGCTCACTAAAGGAGAAGTTTTTGTATTAATTCTGGCCAGAACAGTATTAATCTCAACTGCAACAACTTATTATTTGTGTTACTAGAAATTTATGATCAATAATACTGATCCTTTTTGTTTTGTACACAGTAAGTTGAGGACATGGTTGCTGCTGTTTTCAAATGAACATTAATTGTGCAATTTGGAATTTGTTTTTGACTCACTGTAGGTTCGCAGCAAGAGCAAAGCAGCTAAGGCTGGGCTGTGTGAGGGAGATGAGGTGGTGTCTATCAACGGCCAGCCTTGTGGAGACTTAACCTACGCTGAAGTTATTGTTCTGATGGAAAGCCTGACTGACGTCCTGCAGATGCTTATCAAGAGGTACAGGAACGCTCAGAATGCTTTGGTGCAATTCCGTTCAGTGAACCACGTGGAAAATGCTGGGTTTGAATCCACTCATTTTGCAGATGTATACTGTGAGCTTCTGATAGTTGTCTTACTTTGTCTGTAACTCTGCTTGTCTGTATGGAAAAGGGAGGGAAGACAGAGTATTTGATCTGAAAGGAATTAATGTATATAATTCAAACAGTACAGTTCAGATACAGAATTAAGAGTCCAGTCTCCAAATGTAATGGTTTTATTTCTTATGAAGCATTCTTACTACTTACAAGGTGTCCACTACCATATCTGCAGACTGCAGAGTCTTAAGTTCAATTATTCCTTCCACCCCTTTGAAGTAGTGAAGTGTTGTTATTCCCCATAGATAGGGAAGTGAGGCTTACAAAAAGCAAAGGCTGTATAGCTGGAGAAAGCGTGTTACAAAGATATGCCTTGATGATGACACAGCAAATGGTCTTCTTGGGTGGCAAAATGTGTTAGAGTCAGGAGGGGCAGAGGGTCTGGAAATCATGAATTCTATTTCTGTAGCTGTTAACACTTCACTAGATGAGGTGGGGCAAGTCACTTACAGCTCCCTGGGTCTCAGCTTCTCCGTTTATAAAACAGTGATAAGGAATTTCAGTTTTCTTTGTAAATGCTTTGAACTTCTTAGAGCAGAGAACCTTCATGTAAATTTGCAAGCAAGCCAGCATTACTGCTCCCTGCACATCAGTCTAGTCTAATGATCGTTCCGCAATTGTCACCGGTGTAACACATGCAATCTTGAGTTCAGAACCACCTACAGTAAGCACATTCTACCCAGACTTTGTGAATTCAGACACAATGAACTGCAATTTGCCTTCAGTGTTGGTAAGAAGAGGAAAAAAAGACCTGAGACTTCCACACTCCTTGTACGGAATTACGGATGCCCCCTGAGCTACTGCAGTTCCCTGTGTCTGCTCTCCCACACGCAGGACCAGGAGGACAGAAGGGGTCAGGATTCATCACAACAGCTAGCAGGGCAGTGTCACTGGAAAGGCTGAAAGGACTCTGGTGCAAAAAAGGCACTTGTCTCTGGTTACCAGGGATGTCTAAACAGCATGTGAAATTCCTCTGTGGTTTCTGCAACTTGCGTAAAGGAATTTTCCTGAAGTGTCTGGTAGTTCAAAGTTACAACCTGTCTTCAAAACAAGATGCTCTCAAGGAGTATTCATTTTATTTATAAAAAGACATTTTGCATGGCCTGTGTGTGTATGTTGTCTTGGGCTGAGTAATGGATCAATGTGGTGAGATCAGGGGAACAGTGATAGCTGAGGATTACGGCTCACCTCCTCCATAGTGCATAGCTCTTGTTTCTGATTCAGCAGTGTACCATTTGAGTGCTCCTCATGTGACATCTGCATTCTTATGTTTTTAATTCATAACATGAGTACTGGAACTGCACTTGTAAAAATGGTATTTGTGGCTGACCAGCTGTCTTCTTTGCGGCCATAGAAATAGCTCCATATGCTCTGACTCCTGCCTGCTGCCGCTCTATAACCGGTGTTTCCTTCGGTGTGAAGGCCTCAGTATGCTCTAGCTGAAAGGGACAGCACATCTTCCTTTCGCTCCATTGACCCTGCTTGAGTGCATGGTGAATGGCAAGACATGGCCTGAAAATCAGAACCAAAACCAGCGTGCTTAGACCACGTAATTCAGTGTCTCATGGAATGAAACAGTGTCAGTTAGAAATTCTAAGAAAATTGCAGTTGCTCAACACTCTGAAAGTGACTAGAAAGTTCTAAAGGAATTCACCGTGAGAATCGTTGAATTTCTTCTCATCAGCTCATCTCTCCTGACTCCCAGCCCCTACTGTCAGTATTTTCCAGGGTATGGGAGAATAAATGGAAACACTTCCGCCACCTCCTTTGAGGGTAGTAGCCCTTTCAGCACTACCACCACAAGGATTTTTCAGGAAGTGTCTTAGCATCCTCTGAGAGCAATGAGAAGCAAATCCTGCCTTTCCTGAGTAGCCACTTGCTAGTGGCCATCTCAAGAAAACACTGGAAATCATGAGAAAAGAATAAGGGCTAATTAAAGTGGTGTTCCAGTGGTGATCTTTATATCCAAGCACCTTTCACTGGCAGGGACGAATATTTCTCCTTGGGAAGCTTCTGACTGTTCCTGAACTACTTGCATGAAGGATGACATTTTCATGGGCATTCATTGTTGGCCTAATTCTGCTCTTACTAAGCTTACTGGGAGGAAAAATAGGCTTTTAAAGCAGTTTTTAAAACACTACTTGGCCTTTGATGTCTACAAAAAGTTTTCCCAATCCCCTGTAAACCACAGTCAGTTACTGACCAGCAGTGCCCACAAAATCTTCAGTTTAGAGGATCAGAGGAGAGAGACACCCTGCAGGGCAGGCACTCTCCAGATGCCATGTGGGGGAGCATCTTACTGACCTTCCCGACAAATGCTGAACAGATGTATCCGGGAAACATCGAGAGTGGGGAGAGAAACAGAAATGCTAGCCTGCCCTTTTCACATCAGCGTTAGCAACTCTTGGGCTACTGCTGAGTCCAGAAAGAAAATTTCTAGGGGAAAGTAGTGAGTGTGCTCAGTGCATACCAAAATGAAATGCACCATGTAGGGAGTAAAACATGACTCTGAGACAAACCCTACTGTGCTGACTCCATGAGTTCTGCTTCCTTCCTGGAATTACACCAGGGGTGTTGTTCCTGCAGTGAGCTGGAAAGATCTGAAACAAAAATAATAATTTGACAAAACAGAATCTTAAATGACAAAAAAGAGATCAGACCCAGTATCCTGCCTCTTGACACATGGATACACACTTATGTCTATATAGAGTAGAAGTATATCCATAAGTAGCAAGGGCCTTTTAAGGTGGAAATCTTTCTCTCTCACACATACACACAATCACTCAGCTACCAATAAAGGCGAACATTTAGCTGGCCCAGCCCCAGTCTCATATTTTACAAGGAAATGTTTACAGATTTCTATAATTTATCTGTACTTAAGAGCAGTACAATTGATCATCCAAATAGCATAATACGGTGGAACCCAGCAGCACTCACAAGGAGCTCCTTAAATTAAAATCTGTCTGACCTTTCTGTAGCTCCATATGTGGTTTAATGGATGTTACACGTTTTGTGATATTTGAGGCAGACCCAGACTGCTCCAAACAGTATGCTGCATGGGTAGACAAGCAGTGATATTGAAGTTTCTTCAGTGCACTGACATTTATTTCTTCTGTTGTTTCTTCCAGCCTTTCTTTGTAGGGGGTTCCAAAGTTACAGAATACCTGAGACCCACTTTTGATTTAAGAAATCCCCATAATATTTGATATTAATGTTTTACTGAGGGTACCTGCTGCTTCCCTCATTTGAAAAAGTGCTTTGCTACCTTCTGGTCAACAGAAAGCCTTAATAACATGCAGTCTTGCTGTACAGAAAAGGTTTATTCTCTAACTAATAGCAGTCATTATGGCCCAGAGTACTGAAAGAAGAAGCTAGAGAGTACGCTAGGAGTCCTAACACCAGTAAACCAGCCTAACTGGGCCAGGGGAATGAATAGTTTAAAAAAGGGAGCTGCACTGAGGTATATAGTAGGCTTCAGGAAGTCAAAGTAACATTTACCAGTTAGAAATATGTATTTTTTAATAACTTGGAAATACTGTATGGGTTCGTTACCTTTTTTTCTCTGGATCACTAGAATAGGCCCAGGATGTTTTAATTATTCCATTTTATATAAGGATGATGATCCTCATAGGAATTCTTTTAATGTGTATTTTAAGTATTTATTCCCCTCCCTCTGATCCTCATCCAGTACTTATCTGTTCCTTAGAGAGTAAACTATTTGGAACAGGAACCATATGTGAGGATGGTGCCTAAACCACTGGCAGTAGTAGCCACAGAGCCAAAAATTAACCACTCTTCTGGTGTCATGCAAAGTTAATTTTCTCATGCATATATGAATTATGAAAAAGTATTGTCCCAGAAGTCTCAGGAGCATTTGTCTGGAAACACTGTAATAGAAATGCGTCTGTGAAAGCATACTGATTTAGGAATGATATAACTCAACATTGCAGAGGATGGTAGTAGGATCATGCTTCTCCTGCAGTAGTTGAATTTCTCTCTTACCGAATTGTTAAGTTGAAGAAAAGTACAAAGATGCTTCAATTTAAGACCTCTACAGTCTGGGAAAATTCTTCAACTTACATGGACCTGCTAGCAGGTACCACAATTAATATAGGGGAAAAAATACTATGCAGAAATGGCTTTTGTAACTGTACAAAATTGCTGTGCTTACAGCAGCTTAATTTCTTGAATTACTTGTTTATGTATGTGCAGATCCTCCAGTGGAATAAACGAAACCTTGAATGCTGAAAGAGAAAATGAAAAGCATGATAACATAAAAAATGAGGACTATAGGGAGAGTACGACACTGCAAATTAACACAGTGGAAGAGAGACCCCATGGAGATTTATGCATCACAGAGATATACAGTGAGACTCACCAGGGAGCAGGAGAAAGCAACATACACTTTTCTGAAAGGAAACAAGAGACCACACAAAGCCACAGAATTACTCCTAAAGTGATAGGCACCTCCAAAGTGCTCGTGACAGATGAGGATGCTTTCAGAGGGAAGACAGAAGAAAGAAGGCCAGGTACTATGGTTGAGCTGCAGTTGTCCCTCTCAAATGACGCGCACAAGGGCACCAGTGCTCCTGCTGTGACTCTCTTAGGGGCAGAAAAATGCACCCCTTCAGGAAGAGGACCCGACGGGTCCGTACAACAAGATGGGACTAGCCCTGTAATCGCAATTCCCCTGGGCGTGAAAGAGGGCAACATCCAGTGGTCAAGCAAAGTAGTCCAGCTTTCTAGCGGCAAAGAGGTCAAGAGGATCCCAGGTGCAGCTCCATCTCTCCCCAGGGTGGAGGTGATCCTAGACTGTTCGGACAGGGAGAAGGAAGCAGCCAGGTCTCTAGCCGAAAGGGGGTGTGTTGATTCTCAAGTGGAAGGAGGGCAGTCAGAAGCACCTCCTTCCCTCCTCTCCTTTGCAATCTCATCAGAAGGCACAGAGCAGGGAGAAGACAACCAGCCCTCGGAAAGGGATCACAGACCTCTCAAGCACAGGGCGAGGCACGCAAGTAAGTATGTCCCACCTAATCATTTGCACTGCCTGAGGGTATCTTTTGTAACTTTAAACATAATTTCAGAATTTAGACTGCATTGGAAAAAAATTATTTGGAAGGTTTTTTTCTGCAGTTTCCTAACTTTCCCTCTGCCTTTTTCTTTTAAACGATGTTTCTGTTCTTGCTTTATATATTTTTTTCAGGGTAATACAATGCTCCTGGTGATGAGCCAAGAGTATACCCATGCCTTAACTATGGCTGAATTACTTTGCTTAGTAGACTTCTGCTTTGAAATTAACTCATGACTTTGTCCAACTAAAAATACTTACGTCTCCATAAAGAGCTGAATTCCGATGGGCTTCTAATATATATTCAGAGGCAATCTGCAGAATATTAACAAAAAAAGCAAATTGCTTGCACATGTCTAAGTGAATCCTGTGGATTTCTCCTTTTATAGCAAAAACTTTGCGTTGCCATTTGCATCATCTAAAATCAAAGCAGTGGCATACTGCTCTTAAAAGTTAACAAAAAGGGCTAGCAGAAAAGCTTGGTGTTGCCTGCAGAAGAGATTTTGACAGACACTAGCATGTGTATAACTGTTACATGATCCTTTCAGTTTTGTCAGTCTTCTGTAAAGTGAACATGCTATTTCTTCTGACTCCCATACCCAGAGGTCAGCTTCAAAATGCGTCCAAGAAGTTTACATGAAAGTAAACTTGCAACTGGATCCAACATTAATTAACTGACTGTAGATACGTTTTATTTATTTATGTATCCATTTATTTATTTACTATTTTCTTCACTTGGGACCTTTCTATTGGTTGCTTGCTCTTTCCCAACAATGTTAAGAATCCTGTCTGGGGATTTAGTAGCAGTATGTCAAAGGTGCTTGAATGTGTGCAGTGATATACTGTAGCAACAAGCTATTTCATATGCAGTGTTGGAATTAGTCTGCTAACCCACTGCTAATTCCTCTGTAAGCATATTTTTAGCATGATAACCATTTGTATCTTATTGGCAAGTGGATTAAGCAGTTACTTATGCCTAAGTGTCCATATGCAATCCGCATATTTCTGGCATATTAAATGAAGCATAAAAGAAAAGTGCACATGCTTTACGTTTTGGCTGCGAAGTTAGAACCAACTGTGGGACTGTGCCTGTCTTTCTTAGAGAATTACTTGCAGTGCCCCTCTAATAAGGCAAATGTACAAAGAATGAACTACATAAACTCTGCTTTCAAGTAGGACATAGATTCTGTCCTCTTCCCATCTCAATGATGACAATCTCAATTCCTTCTAATCTAATGGCAGGTCGTTATCCTTAGGAACCACTGATTTATTCTAGAAAAATGTTTGCTTTTATTATTACTACTTGTAAAATCCTATCTACACATTAGAACAAACAAATTGGCAAGCACAGGGGAATAATCTCTGTGCAGCAAATACTATGCATATTTTTTGTAAAATTAGAAGTTATTAAAGTCTTAAACTAGAGAAGAACATTTATTGTAGGTGTTTGATCTCTTTAGCAGAAATTTCCTCTGTAAATAGTAATCAGATTATATTTACCTGAGCAGGTAACCTTTCTTCTGCCATCTTTTAGAACTATTGATTAAGTAACTATTCAGATTAATTAAGAAAAAATACACTAACAAAATGAAAAGTTTCAATTTTTTTCTTTCCACAGAACTGTATGGCTTCCTGCTGAATCCTCTTGCTAGAAAAACACTCACTGCTGATGCAAGTAGCTTATTTGAAAGCGTAGAACTTAAATGCTGAAGGGCGACCATTTCTGTTTGCAGAGGCACTCTAACACTAAGGCCCATACTTTTGGAAAATGGCTGCAGTGACTATTATAAGCATTTGGATTGTGAAAGGACTGAGCCAAGTATTTTGTGATTTGGCCCTCTCAAAATTAAATATTACAAATTGCTGGTTCGAGTGCCACGCTCTTTTCTCTTTTATAGGTTCTTGTGAGAACCATTGGTCCAGTCACGCTCTCATCTGGCGTAATGGCAAAACTCCATTTGTCTTTAATAGGAGAAGTAGCAGGTTCCAGCTACTGACATGGCAAAAGACACAAAAGAATTTCCTGTTCTGTTTTCATATCTCAGAAGCATGCAGTTTCCTTTTGAAATTAAGCGGAAAGGGACCATTGATTTAAGCAGGAACAGCTTTAAATTCTAGCTTTTTTAAAGGGAGAAGCTATTGAGGTTGTCATTCATGAGATGTGGTGGCAGAATATCAGGAAGGGAAGAAACAGGAACCCCACCTGACCAGCATTGCCCCACGAGGCACATGCTCCATGTCACATAATAAGGAAGCTGTCATGCTGATGTTCAGTGCATCCATCAGCTTTAGAGCTGCATCTATTCCTGTCCCACACGACTTGACGAAGACCAGTATTTTATGCTTTAAGAAATGTGTGTTATTGATATATGCTAGCAAATACTCCTGAGAAGTTAGCCGAGCCTCCTCCATTCTCTTCTTAAATATGTATTAATTCTTGCCAAATTTCAAAATAAATATTCTGGAACTGTTATATCCTATACAATTTTGGAGTATGTTTCAGGCAAGTAATGCTTCTTAAAAGACTGAAACCTGCTTTCATTGAGTACCACGGCCAAACTCCCACGTCTTCCAAGGGGCTGAAAGTTAACGCTAATGTTTTCTGCGTATGCCTTTCTGGATGTAGGCTGGCTTTTAAAAAGCTAATACATAGAAGCATACTGACTTTTATCAACTCTACACAATTTGTCATGCATATGAGTAAAATAAATACAGAAATGGCAGAGGCTGCTGCCACCATCAGACAAGTGTCTGCTGTCAGCCTAGGAACCGTGTGGTCAAATACTTGGTAAATACCAGACCATATAAACCGAATAAAAGAGAAAATATCATCTGCCTGTTGCTGCTGAGATTACTTATGGGAATAAAAATCAAGAATGCTAGAAATAAAGACACATGTAACGTTCCTCTTGAACAAAGAAAGTCCTAAATAAAGTAATGTAGCCTTTGAGCTTGCATGGGTGTGACTCTAAGGAACGCTGGGTATGGAATTTATAACACAGTTGATATTATGGGAAAAGCTGCAGTGTAATGACCTCTCCATGCAAAATAAAATCAATGTTTTAATATGGGGAAGGGGACAGTGGGTAAATTTCAGTACAGGTAAATGCAGAGCCATTTGTTATCAGTCTCCTTGTATTTTTCTGGGCTGCACGCAATTAAATGCGCACTTCAATTCTTTCCACAGGGCTCCGGCGAAGCGAGAGTCTGTCAGAGAAGCAGGTCAAAGAAGCCAAATCTAAATGTAAAAGTATCGCATTGCTGCTGACAGCAGCTCCCAACCCCAATTCCAAGGGGGTGTTGATGTTCAAGAAGCGTCGTCAAAGGGCAAGGAAATACACTTTAGTTAGCTACGGGACTGGGGAGTTAGAACGTGACGAAGACGAGGGTGAAGAAGGTGAAGGTGAAGAGGGAGACAAAGAAAACACTTTTGAAGTCAGTTTGCTTGCAACAAGTGAGTCAGAAATAGATGAAGATTTCTTCTCTGACATTGATAACGACGGTAAGATTGTGACATTTGACTGGGACAGTGGTCTACTTGAGGTTGAAAAGAAGACAAAAAGTGGAGACGAGATGCAGACGCTTCCAGAGAGCACAGGTAAAGGGGCCCTCATGTTTGCCAAGAGACGGCAGAGGATGGATCAGATTACAGCTGAGCAAGAGGAGATGAAGGCTCGCACAGTGCATGCAGAGGAACGAAGGGAAGCCACCATGTCAGAGAACTTCCAGAAAGTAAGCTCTTCAGTCTACCAAACAAAAGAGCAAGAGATGTCAAGACAGCAGACCTATGTGAGCAAAAGTTACACAGACATGAGCCAGAATCATAGCAAAATGGTACAACAAAATGGCTTTGGCTTAGCACCAGACACAAACCTCTCTTTTCAGTCCTCTGAAGCTCAAAAAGCGGCATCTTTGAATAAAACAGCTAAACCCTTCCCTTCCGGGGTTCAAAACCGAGCAGCTGCACCATTTTCACCCACAAGAAATGTCACTAGTCCTCTTTCAGATATACCAGCACCACCTCCTTACTGCTCTATTAGCCCACCACCTGAGGCTTTATACAGACCTGTTTCAGCTCCAGTAGCCAGCAGAGCCGTCCCAACTGCGTGGTCACTCACCGAGTCAACAGAACACATAGCATCCAGAGATGAAAGGATTGCGGTGCCAGCCAAAAGAACTGGGATACTGCAAGAGGCAAAGAGAAGAAGCACTTCAAAACCTATGTTCACTTTCAAAGAAGCACCCAAAGTAAGTCCTAACCCTGCCCTGTTGTCCCTTGTACACAATGCAGAGGGCAAAAAAGGTACTGGAGCTGGTTTTGAGTCAGGACCTGAAGAAGACTACCTCAGTTTGGGAGCAGAAGCTTGCAATTTCATGCAGACTCAAGCATCTAAACAAAAGGCTCCTCCTCCTGTTGCTCCAAAACCTTCACTCAAGGTCTCTCCTACTGCTGGTGCTCCAGTTTCACCAGTTTGGTCACCTCCAGCTATGGCTTCTAACAAGCCTCCTTCTTTCCCAGCACCAGCCTCACCTCAGGCGGCATATCCTGCTCCACTCAAATCTCCACAGCATCCTCATTCGCCTGCGCATCCCCCAAGTACTCTCAACCTAGCTGGTCCTTTCAAAGGGCCTCAGGCAACCCTGGCGAGTCCAAACCATACACCCAAGACAACACCGGTCACACCAAGTGTCGGAGAAACAAAGCCACCCTTTGAGATGCCACCAGCTATGAGTGGAAAAGGAGCACAGTTATTTGCCAGAAGGCACTCCCGAATGGAGAAGTACGTGGTAGATTCAGAGACTGTGCAGGCACACATGGCGCGAGCCTCATCTCCAACTCCATCCTTACCGGCTTCTTGGAAATATTCATCTAATGTCCGAGCACCTCCACCTGTTGCTTATAATCCCATCCACTGCCCATCTTATCCTCCTGCTGCTACGAAGCCCTCCTCTAAGTCCACTGCTGCTACCAAAAATACAAAAAGAAAACCTAAGAAAGGTCTCAATGCTTTGGATATTATGAAACATCAACCATATCAACTCGATCCATCTTTATTTACTTTTCAACCTCCTAGTCCTAAGGAAAGCTTTGCTATTAAGCAGACAGCGAAGCTGTCCACCTCAAAGCAAGCTCTACCTTTCAGACCACCTAGTGCTGGCTCTCCTACTAACGCCCGGGCATCTTCAGTCTACTCCGTACCAGCCTACAGCTACAGCTCACAACCTTCGTTCCAGTCAAATGCCTCTATCCCAGTAAACGAATCCTATTCACCTACAGGCTACTCTGCATTTTCTAAGCCAGAAAAGACCGCATCTTCTTTGTTTACTGCTCCGAGGCCAAAATTTTCAGCAAAGAAAGCTGGCGTCACTGCACAGGTGTGGAAGCCGTCAATTATTGAAGAGTAAACCTTAGAGCTGAAACTTAGTGTCCATTTTGCTTGCAATCAATTGTTTGCAGTGGTAACGTGCACGGAAAGAGTGCCAATAGTATTCCTGAGCTTACTTAATAACGTCAGATGTATCACCTCAAATCTGGGTCCAAAATATTTGAACTTTTTTAAGGAATCAAAATAGACACAAATTTTAGCACGTGCGTGCGTATTCTCAGACGCTTTCTACACACAACATCCTGAAGTGAACAGATACCACTGCATTAAGTAAGCAGGACACTAGGTTTTTGCTTTAGGACTACTACGTCAGAAACAGCAGTAAGCAATATTCCTGGTATGTCAAGTTATAGAGAAAGCTTGCCTTCTGCTCCCCTTCCCAACTATGTTCTAACGACCTAGGGATTTGAGGACTTGTTTGTTTGTTTTTTTTTTTTTAAGAAGTGCCTTATTAAATGATATTAACAGTAATATGTATTACTAACATAGCGTAAAGGAGATCCAGTGCTAGACTCTGACTGATCACTAGCAGAATACAACTGGATAGACCTTTGGCCAGCACAGAGCCCCACTGAATTCAGTCAGAATCTGTCCTGGCTCAAAGGTCCATCCACAGAAATCTGGTTGATCGGCCAGGGGCTTAGTTTGTAAGCTACGTGGATCAGCTGTGATCCAAAATCATGAATTGCCTCTGTGATTTCACAGAGAACGTCCTATAAGAAATGCTGGAGTGTTCTGAAGACTAAAAGAAGTGGAAAGACAGCTGGAAAAATTGTTAAAGATTTCCCATTTTGGGGAAATTTGACATCCCAAGTGCAGAGATATTTTTAGCCAAAGTTTGCCTTGAATCCAGCAAGCAAGATAGAAGCCAGTAAATTAAAATTACTGAACAGTCAGAGAGGTGAGCTGGGTTTTTTAGCTGCAATGTAATGCAATAGTTTCTTGTGAAAGCACAGTGATTGAGAACAGAAGGGATACAAGAGTTCTGATTCCTGCAGCCAGAGTAGTATATGCCACAGAAATTAGCACTTAACAGTAAATCAGAAATACGACCATGTCTTTCTCTTGGTCTCTCCTACACTTTTTATTATTTTCACCTGGGGCTTTACAGTGCTTCTTCCCACTTGAAATCTTTTTACTCTGGTCTTATACTTTCACCTTTTTCTTGTCATACTGGGGACTAAGTATTGAAATACTGCTACTGTAGAAAATTCTTAAGAGTCTGTGGTCTTGAAACCTACTGTATAATATTGCAGTGAATACACAGTCTTGCTGAAATAAAGGAGCTATATTTGAATAGGTTAGCATGTTTTTTAGTAAGCAATCCTGTTAATATCAGTGGTGCTAGGTCTGAAACAAGGTGGTGTTTCACACAACTAAGGATAACAAAATCCATTCCATCTGTGAAGCTAAAGATTAAAGCATCACTCTGTGAATAACGGTAGCAGTATCTGTTGATATATTTGTTTAAACAACCATCCAGCTAGCTAGAGACCAGATTGTGGACCTTTTATACCATAGGGGCTTTAGTAGAATTCTCTATCTTGATGAAGAGAATGTTATCCAGTATGAACAAAATCTCCTTAGTCTGGTCTCATGATGGTAACTCAAACTGCAATCAAACTTGAGAAGAATGCATTTGGTTGCATATGCAGAAAGCAGACTGGAATCAAAGTTTAATCAAGCCAATAAAAATCACTCCTTTGAATTTTGGACCTACAAAATCCTACTCTTCCCTTTAAATTTTGGATTCAGATACTGACTGCATTAGAAGAAAATGACCAAGTGATCCATCTCCCTCTTAAATTTGGGAGAATGATGGGAAATTTTTGAAAAAAAAAATTTTGGAAACCTAAGAAAGAATTACACTGCATTTACCTGGAAATAGAAAGTAGCAATATTTTAATCCTTTGGAAACCTCCCTTCTATCTATTTTCCACTGTCAATATCTGTATTTTTCTTCTATCATTAAACTTGTCTCTTTCCTCTCTGCCTGTTTGGGTTTTTTTTTCTTTGGTTTGGTTGCTTTTTTTTTTTTTCCCTCTTACATGTACAGACTGACAGTATATTTTAGGGGAAATCTCTTTTCTATGCTATCCTGTTAATATGGAATCTCCTCCCTTTCCCTTTCCCCTTCCTCTTCCCTTTCACTTTCCCTTGCCTCCCTCCTTCCTTCTCCTCTGGTTATCTGAAGTTACATATACTATTTCGAGCAGAAGTTTAAGATACTAGTATCTACTTGGAATAAAGATACCCCACCAAAGATAAGCCGTGCTGCTGGAGACATTCATAGAAATCCAATCAGCCTTATCTTGCCTTACATGGTTTGCTCAGTCTTCTCCTGTAAAGCACATCTGTAAATTATAATCACACTTCTGTACTTGTTCACGCTACCACCCCAAGAATATTTCCTTAAGGAGGAGATTTTTAGCAGTTTCGTACTTCCACCACAAGTGTTGATGTTGATGCCTGTGGCTACTAACAAGATACAGCAGCTTCCACAGCATGGCACCAGTTCATACCAGGCTCAGGTTAGTAAATTTTGGAATACTGAGTATCCTGTGTCATTACTGAAATTGAACTTCTAGGTTTATACATGCCTATATGGTGCACCACTTTCCAAGTAAGAAATAATAAGCATTATTATTCTAATTATCAGCAGAAGAAGCAAGAGGTAAAGCTGGGATATATTCTCATGCAGAGGGAATCAGCTCTCCAGAAAGACAGAAGTCAAGTTAACAGGAGCCAGAGGAGAGCTGTGGACTGAAACAGAACATTACAGTTTCCTCTCTAGAACTAACTTCACCTGAAAGACAGAAATGTATAATTTTCATCTTCTAAATCATTTTGCTATTTCTTTCATTTTCAACACCACTACATCATAGGCATGCTTACTGCAATAAGCAAAAAGTCAGCTTCTGTGATAGCAATATAAAATATAGCTATTAGCCTGTCTTCTCTTTACTTTGTCCTAAAGAAAAGGAAGGGTATCTATGCTGAAAATTTGGATTTTGATCACATTTGGACGTTTTACCGCTATTAAAATATAAGTATTTCACATGGCCTAGAGCAAAGGCAGAAGGATTTTTTAAGCAGCAATAAGGGTTAAAAGCAAAAGCCCCAGCGACACCAGTCCTCGTACCTCAGCTAAGACCTTTTGAAAATCCCATTCCAAGTCCAACTCTGAATTCAATTTCATATATAGACATCATTCTACATGCACAGTGCTTGGATCCAACTTGGCTTCAAGACTCTTTTTATGAATCAGGTAAGTCTGTAATTCTTATGAATATTTCAGAAGATTAGCCTCCTTAAAGTAACAGTTTTATCCAAATGTAATCTCTTGTGAAGGAGACATTTAGAGGAACGTTGAGATGTTCATGGTCATGGGTCCAAATTAAAAGCTAATCATGATGTCAAACACAGCTGAAATGTCAGGAAAACGAACGGTTTGTGTAGAGAGGAGCCATTTGAAATTTCACTTTGAAAGGGCAGTGAGCTTTTGTAAATGTTTTTCTGAAAAAGCTATTTGAAATATTTTAATATAATATGGCAAGGCTACCAAGATGCAATTGTTATGTTTACCATGTAAGCATATTTAACAGTGAATTTTAGGCCACCTACAATAACAACACTTCCAGTATGTTCACATTAAAAGAGGAATTTAAGAGTTTTACGTTGTTTTTAGCACATTTAATTATAGCACATATGGGAGGTATTATACTGTACCAATTTGGATCTCCCATTCTAGACAGCCTTTTCATGGAAACAGCTACCTCAATCAAGGGTTTATATACTTTCAATTTGTGACTCAGTTATAAACCTCTTGTTATAAAATCAGAATTGAAATGTATTGTTTTGGAGATGAGTAGCTTTTAGACACAAAGTTGAAATTTCTGTTGCACAAATAAAATACAAAATTTAGTTCTTGAACAAAGAACTGCTCAACTTCTCCCTCCTTCTCTAGGGGAGCCACTCTTACCATGTTCCTGTTCAGCAAAAGATAACATGTTATGAAACAAACAGAAATATATTGCAGTGAGTTTTTTTTCTGTAGGAACTTTTAGAGGTTAAACTTTACCATCTCTTATAAGTAAGCCTCATTCTTTTGCTTTTTGCTCTCTCATGGAAGAAATAATTTTGCCAGTGTCCTAAGTGTAGCTATATCCAGTGACAGTAAGTTACTTGGTTCCAAAAGCCCCTGGCTGATGGTGTGGGACTTTACAATATACACATCTCAAGGCTTGCTGTGGGGAAAGCCCAGTTCTCTCCTACACACACTGACAATTCACTGAGATCAAGCCAATGCCATTTTGAGATCAGCCATCAAAAGGTGGTTTCAGATAAATTTAGTCTGAAGTCTTCTTGCATTGAGACAAATTTTATATAACTAGTTTTATTTTATTTATTTTATTTTGTATACCTAATTTTATTTTATATAAGACATTCAAGAGTCAGGAAACAAGATCAGACTACAGTGACCCCTTTTGCTGTCGCCACAGCAATCATGTGGCAATGGGATTATTTTCTTTTTGGCAGAGTGCTGTTATTATTCATACTAAAGTGAACGTTCAGAATTCACACAAATTTGTATTTGAAGTAAAGAAATACAAAGAGGTCGAGGTATCAGCAGGCTCCAAAAATTAGGAAGTGAGGGGCTGGTGTGTGGTTCAGATAGGAAAATGAGTGCCAAGTGGCAGAGCAGCAATTTTGAGAGAAAAAACTACTGGGATTAGAGGGAGCTAAGCATTGGGGAGAAAACTCCAGGAAAAAAGCAGAGCCTGCACAGGGTAAAATATGTATCAGAGGATCATGAAATACTGAAGGTGCAAGAGAAGAAAACAATCAGCAAGAAGGGTTTAATTACTCTGCACAGAGATGGCTGACTATTTCCAGCCTTTTGTTGAAATTTTCTAGATTATTCTTGGATGACAGAGTGCTCAAATCACTGGGCATGATTTTTTTCCTCTACTACTTACAAAAATGATACTGTGAAAAAAACTGAAATGCTAATACCCAGCAAAAATAAAAAAGTGAGCTTTAAAAAAAAGCAGGCCCTATCCAAAGACACTTGCTCTGAGAGACCACAGATCTACAAACATCCCAGATAGCTCCTAAACACCAGTTTTCCAAAGTGCTAAGGTGAATGCTGATAAAAGACGATAAGCAATTATAAAGAGAACTTGACACCAGACGATGTGACCTGGGAGGAGCACTGTTTATCAAGTATCCAGGACGACACCTCAACAAAGGACTTACGAGCCCTACCATCACGCTGTGCTGCTCCAGTGGCTCTGTGGGGAATCTTCTGTACGCTATGAGGTGGGGAAAGGCCAGGGAAACGACAGCACTCTTTGCAACTAACAATTTGCAAAATCTTTCTCCTCTCTTTTTCCAGGCTCCTTTTCCAGATTTCGTAGCTTTAAGAAAAAAAAACGATTGGTTCTAAAAAGATCCACTCTTCCAGTGTTGCCTTTTTAACAAAATACAACTTTCTTTGCCTGAAGTCAAACACCCAGGACTCCACCGATCGCTTTGGCCATTCAGCATGGCAAAGTGCAAACCTTAATTACACAGCTTGGCATACTGTTATTTTATAATGAGTCTACTCAGATTGAAATAGAAATGTTATACAAAGAAGAAACTTGACAAGATCGTCAAAAACCTGTGGATTCAGAGGCTCTGAATTACTCACTGCTGGTAGATTTCTTGGAAAAATGTGTGAGCCTGATAATTTCATAGCACACTTGGTGCCACCATCACAACTTGATACTACGCATGGCAATGACTGTTCTTACTTTATAGTCAACATCACCTTTGCATGTGATTACCTAAGGGAGGAAATGGAATCACTCCAGAGCTATGTTTGACAAGTGCTTTTCAGGCTGGTTGCTTACTACAGGAAGCACTTCAGGTTTTTTACTAAATAATTTAAAAAGTAGGAAAAGTCCCGAAGCCCAGTGAAATGCTATGTTGGGAGGATCTCTACAGAAGCAGACTTGAACTCTTCCTTTACAAGCTAAGACTAACCGTGTGATGATATTTCCATGGTTTTAACATTTGCTTCCTTGAGTAAGGCAGGCAAAGACCTTTTCTTTGATTAAACTCTTGAACAGAGGGAGTGTTTCTCTTGATGTTTCCATCTACACCTGAAACAATAGATTTTAACTGATTTAAGTAAAGCACAATAAACGAAAGAAAAGAAGGAACATTACAGAAATAAAACACACTCCCCATCACTGTAACACACGTTGGATTACAAAGGGTGACATGGAGCGCAACACTCCCTGATTTCAGTATGAGATTGCAAAGCAGATAATTCAGTCACTTATATTACAAGTACAGGTTTCCATAGAGCAACAACCTATGGACAAATATTTTCAAATTTTTAAAGAAAGTTTTTGCAAAAACCTCCTTTTTTTTAAAAATAAAAAGGTCAATAACTGATAGTGCTTTTTGCTTTGATCTGTGAGAATGCTACTTCTTATATCCTCAGTGTGCAGGCTGTTGTCGGAACACAGCTTTATTACTGCAAACCAAAGCAAAGCACGGGCATCAGGGTACACTCAATTTTCTTCCTAGAGTTTTGGTAATTTTGCCACATCAGGCCTTTAACTTAAAAGTGGAACCGAAGCAGGTGACAAGAAACCTCAAAATCTGCCTGCAGTTTAATTGCATTGGTTATGTAAACAGTTTTAGATCAGTACAGGTATTTCTGCCAACCCTAGCCATGCTACCTGAATATCTTTTATGAACCAAACTGGCTGTAAGTTTTTTCAGAAAAAAGTCTCCACATACTTCCTCGCTGCTTGTTTGGCTGATGTCAGAAAGTGCAGAGGTGTGACTAGTGAGAAAGAAAAAATTCATGATGGCATTCCATTAAAAATTCCAAAGATTCCACAAAATGAGAGGCAGCAACGTAACTTCTTACGGTGATGTAAATCTGCACCTGTACTGTAGGTTGTTGCACAGCTGTGAGTCTTTCAGATGTACAAAATGATATACTTTTCCCATCCAAAGATTAATTTCAGAGATGTGTTTTGGTAGGGAAACTTGACAGACGTGGCACTGCTACAGAAACAGCACTGAAGCAAGCACCTGACCCTATGTGTATGTAATTATGTAAAAACAATGTTAAACACTACTGTTTAGATTGCAAAATGAGGCACTTGGAATTAATGTTAATCCAACCATCCTGGGCATCTATGTGACAAACCATCTGTAATCACGACATCATCTGCTATTTTTTTCTGTAGGACTCCAGTATTGCTCATCTGACAAAGAGGTCTTCATTGTTTTGATTTGACATTGTTCCACGCTTAGCACCATTCCTCGCTTAATGTACACTCTTCAAAGTGTGCCCTTCATGTAGAATTATTTCCTAAGAGATTTTTTTTGTTAGTATCCAAATCAGTCAGAAGCCATTGTTCATTTTTGCACTATTGCATCCTACAACCACTTAAATAATGCGCATGAAGCGGCTGGCACTGAGATTTGGACACTCAGTAGCCTCGGGTGTCCCGTTCAAGACACTTAGCATCTTCAGAGTCCGATAGCATATGAACTAGTTACTGAGTCAAATTATGTGATCCCTAACATCGGTCTGCGAGTGTTAACAGATCACAGGTCTCCAGGTGGAAGCCTAGAAAGGGAAACCTCAGTGACCAGCTACGAAATCCAACCTTTTGCACAATATACTCCCTTGATATATAATAACTATCATCTAGCATACTGTAACCAACATGTTCCTCCACCGTGGCTTGAACCACAATAGACAACTGTCACCACGCTGGCAGTAACTGGCAGCAAACACATGTCGACATCCCGCTTGTGAGCATGACATGCTTCCAACGGGGCTTCACAGTCTTTCTAACAGCAGAGGAAGGACAAACTCCATACCTCTGGGGATGAAATTTCTGTTGTATTGTGGAGGAAAGTATACAGTAGTGTGCATAGGTTCTTTTCCCCAAATGTACCTTCCTTTCCCCATTTATTAATCTTTTTCTTTTCCTGATCTCCTCATCGTAGCCTCATTGTGAGCTACACAGGTCACTTTTCCATTCCTTAAGCTTCTCATCCAAGCTCAGGAACCCTGGCTATCAAAGCCTAGTCTCATCACTCTCCAGGCCAGTGCTGAATACAGATTTTCCTTCTGTATCAAGTATTACCAGCTCCTGGTTTTGCTTTGTCCAGTCTCTTCCCTGTTCTTCCCTTGTCTGTTTCTTCTACGCTGTTGGATGTCTGCTTCTTGTCCCCCTGTATCGAGATCAGATGTTCTCCCCTTTGAGGCTGCTTGGGCCAGGTCAGGAGGTGTTGGGCTCTGTTGAGGGGCAGCTGCAGGGCATCTCAGTCCTGATCAGCGAGTGCATGGCTTCAGGTCCGGACCTGACGGTGGGAAGAGACATGGGTATTGAACTATTTAAGTTCATTTGGTTGAAAGGCATCTGAAATGGCTGGATCATATGCGATGAATTAAATAAATAAAAACCCCAACAACTAAGACTGAAGATTTCAGTTTGAAAGATTTGATAAGAAAATTATAAGGAACTAGATAATTTATCTTTTAGTTTGGATATATTCAGCAACAACAGTGCCACCATCTTCAAGTATTACAATATAATTAATATTTATTTTCTTTGATTTTAGAAAAAATATAATTAACCTTTGTATCAATTAAACCCCTTTTCATTGTTCTTACAAAACAGCAAGGTCAGAAACTAGGACCAACTTTGCACTTGTTTTTCAAATGTTCATTCACAAGGCTTCATCTTCCAAGACCTTCCCCTAAGCTGTGGAATACAAAAGCCCAGAAGGTGGCAGCAAATATTCTTCCTTGCAAGAAATAAACTATTCTGAAGAAAGCTAAGATGCCTATGGCCAAAAAAGTTTCAGCCATTTGCTTTTTATGGGTATAACTGTATTGTATTTTGATAATCATATGTGGATAAAAGAGTAAATGGTAATGGAAAGCACAAAGCTTTCATTTACACAGATGAAAACTGAGCTAGCTGAATAACCAATACTTGTTTCTTTACCACAGTAATTTTGCAGTAGTGAAGGCCTAATTCTAACATCTTACTTTTCTCTTCTACCATTACTTGACAACCAACAAGGACTTTATTCCCAAAGCAGAATTTGTCACAAAGCTTACGTAAGATGCTTGACAGTAACTGCTTCATTAGGTTGTATACTAATGATGAAAACAAGATTATTCTCACCTCCTCCGTAAGGTAAACACTGAGGCATTATGGCATACTGCACGTAACTGATGCATCTGCTATATTTCTGCCATGGGTGGTGAAAGAAATTTAATAATTTTCTATGAAACAGACATGAAAACTAGAAAAATATTCCCCTGAGAACAAAAGGGTTATAACTGTTTCAGGTTGTAGCCAGTTTACAAAACTTAGTAGAATTGTTTCGGGCCAAAACCAATATTTAATTTTCCTAGATTTATTAAAAATAAAATTCATATGAAATTTTGTTTCATTCTCTCTGAGCTTATGGGAATGTAGATGATGATGACAACTGCTATTTCTTTTAGGAAGACTGTAATTCAAAATAACTAAAGCTCACTTTGATATATTTTCACCTTCTTGGATCTTCTAAGTTTTCCAGTCCTCTTCTGCCAACCTCCAGACTTTTTCTCCTTTTGGGAAACGTAGAGAATTCAGCCAGCTCCTTCTAACAGTAGTATCTTCCTTCAAAAATTATCGGTCCACTCTTCCCATCAGAAGTCAGACAGCCAGACACAACATTATAACTGGAAATTAAAAAGTAAGTGGGGCTCTCTCTTAACTTTTTCCCCAAATTCCTTCATACCCTTATGGAATGGACAAAGTACTTCAGCCTTTTCCCAGTAAATCATCTGGAACACTATTTGCCCTTGCAGATTTTGTCCTCTCACAATCCAAAAAGATAACTCCCAGTTAAAGACACACACTGTTCAGCCCTTTCTTCATGGAAGGAGAGATTAATCCTTACTTTACCAAATCTAGAGGAAACAGATGTGCAATTTCACATTTTAGAATTTTAAAGTTGAAAACCAGCCTATTATCAGAACTGTATCGAAACACAAGCTACCAAGTGGGAAAGGAGAAGAATTTAACTGGTCCAGGAATATCAAAACAGACCAAGTATGCTGAAGAACTGCCTATGGCCAAGAATCATCCAGCTGATGGTACCAGAGTTTGACAGTCCGATCCCACAGCAGGAACTTTGGTGCTGTGATTTGGCTGTGGGTTTGACAATCATCCAGAAGGACATGATCATTGATTATCTTCAGTGATACAGATCTTACTGAATGTGTTCACTGTGCCTGATGTACCTAGTGTCCAAACAAGACACTTAGCACCTAGCAAAGCTGTCCCCTGGGGCATTCTTTGGATAACCTGTTCTGGTTTTCTGTCAGAATAAAGCCTCTCAGATTTTGGCTATTAAGTCTAGAAATGTATATAAATATGCAAGGAAAAAAAGCATAATTTTTTTTTTTCACAAGGACCAATTCAAAAGATACAATAATATTCTCCACATTATGAGTATATGAGATTCTGCTGCTTCTAGACCAACCCGTACATGAGGAATTTATTATTTACAAGATATTAGAGGTGCTGTGGATAGATATGAAGTACAAACATTTGTTCACCGAGGTCTTCCAAATTAAGGAGATTTTCAAGCCAGTAAAACATTCTCCCTGAATCTAGTTGTCAAAACTCTGTGCTGGTTCCTGTATACCGTATTGTTTGATTCGTACAGAAGTTTTTTCTATGAGGTCATTTCAGCTCTCTTCTGCCAGTTCCCTTTCTTTGCCTTATATGATAACAAAGCTACCCATAGAATAGTTTCCATCATCATAGAATAATACTTTATTTTCCATTAATAATCTTGATTTTCTGTTGAGTCTGATCTAACACCTGTACTAAAAAAATCGTAGAACTCCCTGTAATGTGAACATCTAATTTTGTCTACACTATTTCTGTTTTTACAAGTTAGACTTCTACCTTTATAACATAGTAGAATAGCCCATGTTGTTACACAAATAGTGAAATACACTTGATAACTCATCATTCTCTGATTAAACTCTGTCAAAGAAAAATAGCTCTTGCTTTATTATTTGGCCTAACTAATGGTTAGATACTTCTGTAACTTGATCAACTGGAGTTTTTCTCTAAATACGACAGACTAAGCAGTATCTTTATCTAACTGTCTTGAAATGTCAGATATTTTATGCAACACCTCTTTCAACAGTATCATTTCCCTCTGCATCTCTGGAATACTACAAAGTACACACAGGACTTGGAACTTGAATCTCCATTAAATAAAGGGGAAATTTTCTGTCCACTTAGCACAGACAATGTTCTAAAACCCTTCTGAGACAGGTAACACAGGTAGACTAATTAGGCAAACCCATTTGATCAACTTTTTCATCCCTCTGTACGTCCTTATCTTCTTAGTTTCACAGTTCAGGATCTCAGATTAATTTCTAACAGAAACTATATCTCATTTATCATACCTATTTTGATTTTGCATTTTTAAGAAAAATATTCTTGACAATAATTTAAACAAAATACACTCACCAGGCCTGCTGAATAAGCTCTTTTCTATGGATTCAGTGAAGAAAGAAACTGCAATACATTAGAGGAAGTATTCTGTCCGGCCTGTCTGGGTCTGCCACTCATTAACCCCAAGCATGATTATTACCTGGACTCTTCTTTTCCTGGTAAGAAAAAGAAATCTCTCCTGTTAGGTGAAGATACAGAGAAACTTTAATCCATGCTTGACAGTATATAACTTCACGATGGGAAAAACCTTCTATATTTTCTTTTATCCACTTACCTTCCAAATGGAAAATTCTTGCTTTTTATATGCTCCCATCTTACAGTACTCAGTTGGGATCTGTCTGTATGTGACAATCTGATCAATCACATTTTAATGTTTGATCATCTCAGTGTTTAAGTGAGGATTCTTAAAAATTGACTGAGCTAAGTAGCCCCAAATGAAGCATTCTGTTCTGAACAGAAGTAGAACCTCATGAAAATTTGCCCTAAGAATGTGGCAGTAGGATTAATAAAACTGGGGAGCTTCCTTTCTGGAACTGCAAACTGGGAATAGCTGGTCATAGTTGAGAGGTGGAAGAATAGTCCTGTTATAAATAATTAGTCCTGAAACTCATCAAAACTTTAATCACATAACCTGTGTGTGTCACTCTACACTTTTTTAAAGAGACTTAGACTGAGCATCACTAAACTGACTGAAAATAATGAAATCAGTAGTCTCTTTCTCAGTGTCCATCTCTCGTATACAAGGCTGGTATTAAAACATAACTTAAAAGCCTGCACAAAGCAGAGATCTTTTAAGTTTCTTAAGTGCATCAAGATCCTGCGAGAGAAAAGCCCATAAACATGACATTTCTATATGAATCTTTGCTAGATAAGCTATACCTTGTATGATCAGATACCTATAGGCTGGTATCTAGATCATGTTCACAGTATTTTAAGTTTTGGAAGCTAATTAGGAAAAGGAACACAGGCCAATGCTGTTCGAATGAAATTCTAGCAAAGCCTCTAGCGAAAGAGGCTGGAATTTCACACCAGATTTCAGAGTGAAAGGCATTTAAACCTCAGGATATGAATCAGCAGGTGTAAAGCAATGAGTTTAGGAATCACTCGGTAAGAACAATGTAATTTACCTGTGTAACACAAAGAACATGTTTGGCTTGGGGAAAATACCGTACCTGTTTTGTAGGCTGCCAAATGACTGTTGCAGCAGAATCTTCTCACAAGCACAGTTACTGTTTCAAAGTGCTGCATTACTAAGAAGATTAGGATTTGTCAAATATGAATGGATTGCTCTTATAAATGGGTCGGAATGTACTGAAATTTAGAGGGCATTCCCTTTCAAAGAACCCAGGCTAAGTAGCACCCCGTAAGGGTATTAAGTGATTTATTGCATTAGCATCTTTAAATTTTTGTGTTCATTTTTGTGCTCTGAAAAGTGAAAATTAGGATAAGTCCAGTAATTTTATAGTAAGAAATGCCTTTCTTAAAAGAAGATTGCCAAAGAGATGCTCTCAGACTCTTGTCCTAGACAGCATCTGTTATCAAATAAATTAGGCTGTGCCTGCATGTTAGAAAGAATTTTGTAAACACACACAGAACTGTCACAACATGACTTCCTCTTTCATTATTAAGAATGGTCTTTTCAGATCAAGGCACACTAGCTAAGTAGTGGAAAAGCTGAACAGTTGCTAACGTAATTGTACCTTTTCTGTAAAAGCCTCTCTTCGGTCTATTTACTTTCCTCAAAAATCCAATTCCCTCTGTCTTTTTTCCTGTTTCTTTCTCTGCCTCCTTTTTAATACCTCCTCTCTTTACACTAAATTAAAGTATTAAAAAGTACCCGTAGACATAAAAAGGAATTGCCAGGATGTCAGGTGCTTTCAGGGTCTGCTCTTCCAGTTTGGAAGTAAAGAGAAGGGCCTTCCTTTCTTGTTGTTTAATAACTGTATTTGGTATTTTTGTTTTCCTAGGAAAGAAGCAGCGGGCGCTCATTATCACTTCCTGGGAGACCTTCTTCGTTCATTTCTCGAGCCGTGTCTCCTACTTCTCCTCTTCTGTTTCAGCCTGCCCCTGATGACAGCAAACCAGACACAGCAGCCGAGAGGCCTGGCAAGAGACTGACTCCCTGGGAAGCAGCGGCAAGATCTCCTCTTGGCCTAGTGGATGAAGCTTTTGGGCCCCAAAATATGCAGGAATCCATTGCTGCTAACGTAGTATCAGCTGCTCGCAGGAAAACACTTCCTGAGCCACCAGATGAATGGAAACAAAAAGTTTCTTATGAGCCTCCAGCCCCAAGCAGTAGCGTAGCTTTGTTAGGAGGGAAGCAATCGGGAATTCTGTCACCCCCCAAAAGCTCCCTGTCTGCCCCAAGTGCCACCACGCAGGCTGGCTCGCAGCTGCAGTATGCTTACTGCAGTCAACGGTCCAGAACGGATCCTGATATAATGTCCATGGATTCCAGGTCTGACTATTGCTTGTCAACAGCTGATTCAAACTACAATCCACAGCCAAGGGGATGGAGGCGTCCAACATGAGCAGCTGAAGGGCCTGGCGTATTTTTCCCTTCTTCAGCTTTACAAGCCTGAAATTTGAGTTGGGGAAGGAAAGTTTCTTGCTGGCCTGACCATCTCTGAACTAAAGAAATGAGGAGGCAAAATTGAATGGAGCCCAGTTTTCACATGACTGCAGAGCTAGCAGCCTCTAGAATAGACTCAGTTTTACACCTAGCCTAAGATTGTTCGGTTTGTCAAAACGCAAAAATACACATTTCTTGGGGTGAAGGGTGGGACAAAGGCGGGGCAACCAATGTTGATACAAAAAACTAGGAAGGATGTAGGTGGAGACAGTACAAGTGCTTGCAGTTAAGTTAATGTGAAAAAGGAAAAAGGAAAATAGGGACATTTTAAAGGCAAGAAGGATTTTACAGGCTCTTGTAGGTTTTCTGGGTGTGTTTGACATCTGAGTTCCAAGGTACTAGATAGAACCGGACTTGGGAAAGTTTCAGTGGAGCTGGAATACTTGGAAGCACTGGCTTATTTCCCATATGCTTTCTTTATGCTTTTTTAAAAAGAGCTGACAAAGTAAATGAATGAATAGTTTTACTGTGGCAACGGTTACAATACAGCTGTGGTCATGGTACCTGACTTCCTACAACACGTAGATATAGGCAATCTCATGCAGTTATTCACTTCAGATGGATTTCAAGACGGTTTCGATGAAGTTTTACATATTGTTATTAATCAAATAATCTGAACACAACAGGAAGAAAGGTCTTATTAATAGAGATCAGTGCCACGATACTTGAACAACAAAAAGGACGAGGAAAGGATTTAGAGTGTATTTAAACTGGATTGCAAGTTCATTTTGTAATAAACTATCATGTCAGAGGCTGAACAGCCTTCATTTCTCTGTGAAATGCTCTACTTGCTGAACATTTCCTGCTACAGTGTCTGGTAATCTGAGTGGCTGGGCAGTTATTCGTAGTATCTAGGTAGCTCAATGTTTAGAAAGCCTTTGATTTGTATTCTCAGTTTGGAAGACACAGATAAGTCGTTTATCAAGAACAACACCCGTTCTACAAAGAAATTGGTAGGTGAAAGAGGGTTTATGACACGTGTTACACGGTGTGAGTCTAGTACAAGTAGCAAATATTTGGACAGTTAGTTATAATTAAATTATCTTGATGGATCTGACGAGATGGTAATTAATTTTTGCTGGTGATACATATCTTGCATTTACAGCGTATTTAAACAATAGAAATATGTGGCTAAAAAATATATGTATTCCAAGCTTATTGGGTAGTTTAGATGTTGTTAAAGCATTAAATGAATACCCCGAGTTTTACAAAGTGCTCTGCATCCTCCTTATTTTGTGGGGAATTCTTCAAGGATCTGTCAAGCACAGGCAACTCAAATGCCTGCAGAAGTGTGGTTAACTATCCTTAGTTTCAACATGGTTGTTCAGTTGTGAGTAAAGTGGTTATATTAGAAAGGCCTAAAATATATGCAGTAAGGAAGAATATATGACAAGTATTCCCTTCTGCGAAGAATTTGCCATTATAGCAACTCTAAAATACAATATAAAGGAAAGAGGAAAATTAAATCCATGCTTGGTTGAGCTGCAAAGTCCCATGAGAGCAAATAATTACATGAAAAATACACCCTTAATGAGTTTAAGTTGGCAGTAATTCTCTAGTCAAACAGAAGTCTCCCTGAAATCAAGGGATCCTTTTGACCAAGCAGGAAATTAAGACATGGGAGTTGTAAACATTTAAACTAGGATCAGATCGCTATATTACCTTACAGATTTATTTCACAAATTCTGTATTTGCAAACAAAAGATTACTTAGAAAAATTACATGAACAAGGGGTGCCACAGTATGCCTGAAAATGAGCTTTGCACCTCAGAGTCATACACGCACACAGTCAGAGTAAATTTTCCTGACACACAGGCAAAAATACATTTTTATCTGCAGAGTCCCATAATGTCCCCTTTTATCATGACTGTGAATATTCCCACTGAAACCAGTGGGACTGTGGTAGTCCCATTAGCCTTAAGGCCTTGTCTTCCAATGCAGGCCTATCTCCCTGGAAGCACATGTCAAGTTTTCACTTAGTTTCAGTGAAATCATAATTCAAAGTAAAATTCAGTGAAATTTATAATTCAAGGTCATCGAGGCCTTAACTATTCAATAAATACTAGTGCATATGTATTTCACAGAAGGCCTACATTCTAAAAATTATATAATGCTTACATATTTTGCTGAAGTGTGGTCCATATTACCACACTAAAATGATTCCCTGTATCCAAGTCAGCTTCAGGTTTCTGTTTTGAACTGTATCCTTCACATCATTCAACTAGTATTTTTAATTTTTGTTATTATAAAAAAAGATTATGATACAAAGTGTTATTAAAAAGATTTAATGCTGTGACCATACAGTAATACAGAAAAACCTACTCTAGGATCAAGCTCTACCACCCCCCACGCACAAACATGCAACAAATATGTAAGAATGGCAGAATCAGAGAGTTTCCGACAGAACCACTGACTTTCTGTCAATGACCCAAGAAAAACAAAGTGTAGCCTTATAATTTTTTTTTCTATTCAAAAGGAGGAATTAATCATTAAGTACTTCTGTGAACATGAGAATTACTGAAGTTGAGTTTCACGGGGCTTCGTATCTTATCTTAAATTAACTTGGGTGTCAAACAAAATCTACTACAGATTTCTTTATTTTCCTCCTGCTGAGGATTTACTAGCCCTCTTTCCCATATGGATTCTACTAAGGAACGAGTTCACACTGCAGCATTTCCCTCAATAGCAGCACTGCTAAGTGTATCCATCCTCTGCCCAGCCGCCTATTTTTACAGTCTGTGGGCAATAGATTGTCTTTGAGCTCTCCACTGCCAGATAGAAATGAAACAAATAAACATTTTCAGTTATGAATGGGAGGACAGACATACACGCAGGCATGCAGACAGATCACATCACCTCATTGACAACAGAAATCAGGCTAAAAGCAGATTGAGACAATGTGCTGGTGTCGATGGAAGCAGCAGGCCCAGACTACTGAATGAAATATTAACGCATACGGAGCTTTAGGAGCAAGCACACAACATTTTTCACTTTCTGTCCTCCACCCCGTTCCTCCACTAGCAAAGCGCCTTTCTATCAACTAGCTGTGACCGTTGTGCGTGAGTTCTGAATATATTAATGCAAGTAGTTCTTACGTTTGTTTTTGAATGCACAGATCTGCTCAGTAAATGTGAGGAAAAAATTCTCTCGATATTTTAAATCCATTGTTTTTGTGTTCACCCTCAGAGGTGTCTCTGTTAATAGGCAGAGTATCTGAATACACAATGTAACTGAAAATTTAGTTTCTTTAGTGCTGTTAGATGATGATGCTCACAACTCCTGTTCATAATTTGTTGTAATTTTGGTTTGCTTTAACACAGTATCTATTCACAGTGCATTTCTGCCTAGCAGCAAAGACTGTATTATCTTTATAAAAGGCTTTTCACTTCCAAAGACATTTTGTTCACTGCAAAGGACACTTTATTGGACAGTGCATGCCAGAGATGTAAATTGTATCATTTAATAAAGTGATTTGACCAACCGGATGAGAAACACAATTTTATCTTCCCTAAATTCCTGTCTGTTTGTTTAAATAATCTGAACCCAAGTAAAGCGTAATCTCTTTTTTCTGCACCATTTTTAGATTCAGTGACTTTGCCTGTCGGTGACCTCGTGCTGAGACGGGGTTCTAGAGGCTTAAATAAACATCAGGTCAAATGGCAACTTGTCAAATTCAGTGGAATTTCATTTTCCTACTGACTAAGCAGAGGCAGGAAACGCAGTGAAGCACAGTCTACCCAGGTAAAGTAATATGGTCAGAGCACTTTTTATTTGAACTTTTTCATCCCCACCATAAAAACTTGCAGCTAACATCTACTTACTATAATTACTTGTGTATCTTACATACCTCTAAACCTCTGTTTAGTTCCTGTAGGTTTGTTCATAAGGGCTGCATTTATTCTCTTGTTGTTTATTCTTATATTGCAACAGACTATTTAAAGAAGAAATAAATACTAAGAATAAATTGTGAACCCTGTCTTTACACTATTCAGGCTATTTGGGTGAATAGCTCTTAAGGAAATAAGGACAGCATGTATAATCTATGTGTGAAAAGCCAGATCAAATTTTCATTATTTACGTGAAATGAGTCACAAAGCAGTTTTTGCATTTGTAAAGCAAGCAGGATTTTGCCCCACACACAAGAAAAAATGATTGATGCATGTAAAACTTGGGGAACTGATAAAGCTTGACAATAGCATTTTAACAGCTTTGCTCTACAAAGGGTTTACAAGGTTCTAGGAGACCCAGTATTATTCCTTTTCATGGTTACATATTCATTCTTCTTTGGAAAGTTCTTAAATACACCATAAAGAAAGAAAGAAAGCATAAACCAGATTCACAGTTTAATGTAACCCCCTTGACTTCAGTAACTTGCAACAGATTAAAAATCTCACTACACAGGCGACAGTCACTGGTTTTGTACGATGTTTTACACTCCAGAGAATGTACTTTGGGTTTCTTTAAATGCCCTAGATTTTCTGGTGCGTTCATCAATGTTTAAGAGCATTTAAAATTACAGTGTGGCAGATTGCTCAATTACTGAATGTGAGTCTGGTGGAATGAATACTTGGTGTAACGAGTAATTTTAACCCCAGAAAAGCGATGTTTCCAGGGCAGCATCCCATTTTCTTCAAATTGAACATTAGTGCTTTTACATTGATCACTGGAAATATTGTCAGATTTTAAATAACAGTCTTGTGTTGCTGCTGAGTCAGAAACAGCACACAATATGCTGTCAGATGTTTGGCATTTATTCACACAATTTCAATCCTAAAATAAAGAAACCTACAGAAAGATATGCTAATCACTGGGAAAATAATTTTGTATGTTGTAAACAGGAATTCTAAGCAGGCTGTAGACAAGCAGAATTTACCCAAGGTAAAAATGGAAAATAAGAAGGTTTACAGAATCAGAATAACAGATACATTGATACCTTTTTCCAGCATGGACAATCTCACGGGACTATGGCAGTGATAACACAGTTGCCACTTTTCAATATTATTAACAATTTGCTAAGCCATTTTAATCAGCCACTTCCTGTTATTTGAGTTCAATCTCAGAACATCAGTAATTTTTGGAAAACAAGATTCAACACCAAGTCAGTATATGCTCAAGTCTATAGAATTTTAATTATTTTTTCTAACAGAAAAGCTTATATGCATGAACAGTACATAGCATTTTTGATCAGGTGCTCATCAGCTACTCTGATTTTCAGGTCTGTTTAAGATAGTTAATATTTACAGTTAAATGCAAATCTCTTGCCTGTTAAATAGTTTGTATATCGGAACATAGAGCTTAAATTGAAGCTCTCTGATTAATTACTTGCATGCACAGAAGAGTAGTCTCAGATTCCATTTTTTAAAAAGATGAGAAACAAAGAGATTTTTCTAGTTTCCAAGAAATTCCCCACTATGGAACCACATAATTTCACATCTTATGTGAAAGTTAAAAATTATTTTCTCTGCTATTTCTGTGTTCTCCGCCATTCTTTACTGCCTCTGGCAGTTTAAAACTCCACAGATTTTCCATGTGGTAGTCAAGTAAAACAAAAAGATCAGTGTAGAAATGAATAAATTTACCTTCTGAACAAGAATGCCCTGAGAAAAAAAAAAATGGAGTTCAAAGAAACACCAAGAACAGAACAACAAGGCAAAAAAACCCCTTTGACCACATGAAGCAAAATTCTGATCTCAGCTAAGTCAGTGGGAGCTTTCCTAATGTACGTCAGCAGGGCAAGGATTTCACCCCATATAGAAATGTGCAGGACCACAAAACACAATTGGTCACAAATTCACAAGCACTGAACTGGTGTCAGCAGTTCTGTAGTATTTTGAAGCCTGTAGTTTTAAAAAACATGTTTGTCAAAACAGTAAAAAGCATTAATCACATTTTCTGACGTCATCTTCTGTTAGGAACTTGCTCTTTTCAACGTGCAGATGCATGGATAGTCATCTCAGCTGGGATTTACTCCCTTGGCCTCTGGTGTAATTAATGTGGAGAGGCATTCTTAAAAAGAAATTAACTCCATCCCCAAATAAATGCCTGAAATAGGTGGACTGGATGCTAAGCCTACAGGCTATTTGGAGAGATTAGAATCAAAGAGATTCTGATAGTGTGGAGAGTGCTGGTAGGTGGGTGGTTATACACCTCCCTCTCTCTTTCTACGCATACAGGTCTCTTCAGTACAAGTATTGCAAAATCTTTGGTATGTAAGTTATTTTTTAGAAAAGGCTGAAGTTATTACGGGAAGTGAAATTTTAAATTTGTGTTATGGCTCTGCCTGGGCGTGCAATGCCAGCTCAGTCTCAGATGCTATAACCATGATAATGCAGTGTTGCACCTGAATTTGCTCCTCATCACGCCAGACTTGATCTGGTAGGAGAAAGGAAGTCCCAGGACCCCAGACACGTACTTGTGCTGCTCCAAACTCATCTAGGTTTGCAGAGGTCGGTAGGATAGTTCTGTACTTGTGACATGGATCATCAACAAACCAGACCATCCATCCAAGGATAGTCAAGAGAAGATTGTCATTATTTTGGCAGCCATAGAGATCTTGAACTTTAGGTAGATACGTTTTCAAAATCAAGATGATGGTTTCTGAAAGGAACGGATCGTTAGTCATCTCTTCCTGTTTTAATAAGCTGCTGTTTACCCTGGCAGAATAAGATACAGACCACTGTGTTTTGGAGGTGTACTACTGGAGTTACATGTGACTCCTCTGTATTTAACCTCAAATGAACAGCAGTATAAATACAGGTTTGGATGGCAGCTGGTAGATGCCTGGATGGATAACGTTCCGACAGTAGCAACAGTAGCTTTATTTTTCCTGGTGACTTTACAATAGTTTCTACTCCTTTGAATGCTTTGCCATAAACTATA
>WHYT01017925.1:570004-619614 GCA_009806455.1 Tetrax tetrax
AGAAACACCAAGAACAGAACAACAAGGCAAAAAAACCCCTTTGACCACATGAAGCAAAATTCTGATCTCAGCTAAGTCAGTGGGAGCTTTCCTAATGTACGTCAGCAGGGCAAGGATTTCACCCCACATAGAAATGTGCAGGACCACAAAACACAATTGGTCACAAATTCACAAGCACTGAACTGGTGTCAGCAGTTCTGTAGTATTTTGAAGCCTGTAGTTTTAAAAAACATGTTTGTCAAAACAGTAAAAGGCATTAATCAGATTTTCTAACGTCATCTTCTGTTAGGAACTTGCTCTTTTCAACGTGCAGATGCATGGATAGTCATCTCAGCTGGGATTTACTCCCTTGGCCTCTGGTGTAATCAATGTGGAGAGGCATTCTTAAAAAGAAATTAACTCCATCCCCAAATAAATGCCTGAAATAGGTGGACTGGATGCTAAGCCTACAGGCTATTTGGAGAGATTAGAATCAAAGAGATTCTGATAGTGTGGAGAGTGCTGGAAGGTGGGTGGTTATACACCTCCCTCTCTCTTTCTACGCATACAGGTCTCTTCAGTACAAGTATTGCAAAATCTTTGGTATGTAAGTTATTTTTTAGAAAAGGCTTAAGTTATTACGGGAAGTGAAATTTTAAATTTGTGTTATGGTGTATCCTGGAACAAGGAATTCTAAGAGGACTTAAAGGCTCTGCCTGGGCGTGCAATGCCAGCTCAGTTTCAGATGCTATAACCATGATAATGCAGTGTTGCACCTGAATTTACTCCTCATCACACCAGACTTGATCTGGTAGGAGAAAGGAAGTGCCAGGACCCCAGACACGTACTTGTGCTGCTCCAAATTCATCTAGGTTTGCAGAGGTCGGTAGGATAGTTCTGTACTTGTGACATGGATCATCAACAAACCAGACCATCCATCCAAGGATAGTCAAGAGAAGATTGTCATTATTTTGGCAGCCATAGAGATCTCGAACTTTAGGTAGATATGTTTTCAAAATCAAGATGATGGTTTCTGAAAGGAACGGATCGTTAGTCATCTCTTCCTGTTTTAATAAGCTGCTGTTTACCCTGGCAGAATAAGATACAGACAACTGTGTTTTGGAGGTGTACTACTGGAGTTACATGTGACTCCTCTGTATTTAACCTCAAATGAACAGCAGTATAAATACAGGTTTGGATGGCAGCTGGTAGATGCCTGGATGGATAACGTTCCGACAGTAGCAACAGTAGCTTTATTTTTCCTGGTGACTTTACAATAGTTTCTACTCCTTTGAATGCTTTGCCATAAACTATACATCAGAGGGCAGAGAAGATGAAAGTGCTTTAGGACTAAGTTCACAACTAAACTGAGGATTAAGGGCATTTCCAAGCCACACTGTAACTTTTTTTCCCCAGATATTAATTTGACTGTTTGTGTCTTACTTTGATATTTATTACTTTCCTCCTTTTAAAATTTTTGCCATTATTTGTGATCTCCCTTTCAGACACCATAGTGTGTATGAGATGCAGTATATTTTTTGACAAAGCATATATAACACCTGAAGAATCATAGTTAAACCAAAAAGGCAGTGCATTGTAATGAACACTCACCTGCATATACACAGAATGCTCACAGCCTGTCTGCTGCTGGAGACTTCATGCTCTGACCAAGTCATGCTGGCACATCATGTCAGTAAAAAAATAAAATCAAAGAGATTATTATTTATTTGTTATCCTCTTTTATGAAAGAGCTAAGCAGACTAGCATGTTATAGACACTCAACAATGTACACAATCCTGTACTTAGCTGCAATAACTGCACTGGCGAGTGAATTTCATTTTTTTTTCTGCTAACAGATGGTCAATTTGTCACTAAACACTCCAAACTTACAGAATATTATCATGTTTCTTCTCTCTCAAGTTTTTCCAAAACTTGAGCGGTGGTGTTTGCTTGGGCTAAGCTGTAGCTGTCAGATGCTTCCATTTCTTTAGTTGATGAAGACAGAGATGAGTCTGACACAAAATGTAGCTGGCTGAATTGCTAAGTCAGTATCCATGAACAGTGATATCTAAAGTTATCTACAAAACTTAATTACCAGTGAAATTTGATCTTTGTTAATGATTGAAGAAGTGGAAGATCCTGAAGTGCACAACTACTGACAAAGCAATCGCCTTTTTAAAAACTCAAATTCCTGAAGAAATGTTGGGTGTATTCTTTCGGTGTCCGACTTTTAAGCCCAAAACAAGAGAAGCGTTTAAGTCTGGTGCAGTCCAATAGAGGGCAATGGTACACAAACCACAGGAGCTCACACACCATATGCTCTCCCTGACAAGGCCTCTATTTCAATAGAGAAGACACGGTACAGTTAAAGGAGATCAGTCTGGACACCAGATGCCAAATAATGTAATTATCAGCTAGCCCACATATATGCTGCGGCAGAAGTGGAACTCAAATGCCATAAAACTTTACAGTTTGAGCTAAATAAGATGATATAGGAGGTATTCATACAGCAGTATTTAATGCCTACCACTATTATCATTATTCCTGACCTCAACACCAAGGGGTGGGTAGATGTCATTATCTCATTGTACAAACGGAAGAAAATATGACAGTGAAAGAGCACGTGAATTGCCCAAGGCTGTTGAGACAATGGTAACAATGGACTTCACCTTTAATCCACTAACTATTTATAGCCGTAGTGCGTACTTAACAACCAGCACAATTACATTCTTACAGCTCAGAAAAGAAACAGCAAGGAAGCTCCAAATCCTTTGGAGAAACAATCGAGTAATTCAAGAGACTGACCAAGTTACGGCCCAGTCAGCCAGACAAAATTCACCAAGTTCTGTGACACAGAATGTAAGGCTTCGGAGTTGTTTACTGATAGTAACCACAGCAGGGTGAACAGGGATTAACCTCAAAGGGCAGAAGAAGGATTAGTTAAAAAAAAAACAGAAGAAATAAAAGGGGAGTCTGCATTTGTCTTATCACAACGGAAGCTCCTGTCCTCTCTATGTCACCACTCTAGTTTCACTTAAAGTCTATAATAATAAAACAAAACTCACCCAAATTAACAGAATCTTTCAGTTTCTCCATGAGCCAGTGTGCCAAATCATCACTGGCTGTGTCTGCAGTCTTACATAATTAAGACTCAGATGGTCTCGACAATGTCTGTTACTAAGGAGCACATATTTTTTTTTATCTATCCTAACAGTAATGTAAAATATATGCTCAGCTGCTACCAAGGTGCTCAACTGCGCCACTAAAAGGAGAAGAATAACACAGCCACATTCAAATGAAGGTAGTTAATCAACACAAGGCATGTTTATGTCAGGATCTCTTCCATTAACCTGGGAAAAAGGTGACATACATTACGTCACTGTAGATGGTGTAAGAGTTTCTTTTGTGACTCCTTGAAAACTGCTTTAGTAAGAAGTTGCATGATTAATTTAAAAATGAATGAGTAAAACTTGTCAGACTTGCTGCTTCTTTGCCAACAAAGCAGAGTTAACAGTTAACCTCTGCTTCTAAACAGGTGGCATAATAATAAATGTAGATAAAATCAGTTTGCTGGCAGAGTATTTTAATAAACAAAAAGCTTAAAGAAATAAATCCGTTCTAATGAATCAGCAATGCTAATTCCTGGAAACAGAAATCTTCTGGGAAAAAAAAAACACACAGAAAAATGGAAAACACCACACCCATTTCTAATGAATCTTCCTTAAAATCAGAGTAGTGAGGAATGGTCTCAGGATAACTAAGAAACATATAGTAAGTTTATGCAAATACAAGTCCACAAACTCCAGCTGCTGCAGATACAACACAAAAATATCAGCCATTTGCATTTGAGATACTAATAGTAAATGGCACAACTTGGACTGGAGAAAGAGGAAGATGTTGTCATAATTAAAACACATTATGTTGGACTTTCAAAAATCATGCAGACTTTGGTGTTTCCAGCTTCCTTGCCATGCATGCCCAAGTTATCTTCCACTTCCAAATACAATAACGACAGTATTATATAACTGTTTATTTCATTTCATTTCTAACAGTAAATACAATACAGGGAAAAAGTTAAAAACATTGTATCTGTCCTCCCCTAAGATACCATTCATCCATACCTCTTCTTTCCTAGGACTATAGATCATGTCTATTTGTTCTAAATCAAATATCACAGAATCAAGATAAATATTTCCTTAGGGAAAAAGCTTTCAGCCTTTGTATTTATGTGTGAACTCTCTATACTATATCTATTTTTTTCCTAGTGAAATTATGTTGAAGAATAGCATCTGTCAGAGTTCAGGTGAAAGGGAGTCCACATTTCTGCGGAAATAATCTTTACACTTCTAGTTCCCCATTCAAAATAGCCCTAAGTCCTGCAATAATGACTTTTATTCTTGCAGTATATTTTTGAGGGGGATGGAATTATAAAGACAACTTGAAGCTCCAGACCTTTGCATTCGACAGTTTCTTATTCCTTTTAGATCTCTTCCCTATCCTCAGCAAACCAGGAATTTGGAAAAGTAAATAATCTGCAAATGCTGGTAGTTTCTATTTGATTTGACAGATAAGCTTTATCTGAATTAAGGGGTATAAAAGTGTTGGTACAGCAAGTGTTATTCTATTGGGCACAATGCCCACATTCAGTGTAGCTAAAGTAAGAGAGAACTTACTCAGTAAAGTAAAACACACATGTACAATTCCACGATGCATTCCCACACAGCGTAAGGAGGTTTAATTCCACATCTGTAGGATATCAAGACTGAGAATGGAAAATATCTATGGCATGGTTGGACTCTTGTAAAGTGGAAAATATGAGGTGGAAGGAGTTTTGTTTTCTGTTAATCATCTAACAAGACCATTAGTCGTGGAATGCTTCTAAACTAAGTGAATCTGTGAAGAAAGAAATAAGAGCAACAACAGTAAGAGGGAATAAAGCATGTTTGAAGAGTGAAATATTCCTTCTCCTATTTAGAAATATTTCTTCTTGTAGCCACCTAAGCAAAGATGGAACTGTGGATCAAAATTTGGTCTTTGATTCTCCTTGGTTAACACTTATGTAATTGCATTCACAGTTATCTGGATGCACTAAATGACTTTTTATTTTAAAAAAAAAAAAAGAAGCAGACCTATCATGGTGTAATATGGATACAGTAATCCAGCAAGTATTACTTCCAATGCTGTTGCTCATATTTAGTAAAGAATGGTATCCAACCCATTGCACACTTTCCAAAAATACTGTAAAACATGGCAATCTGCTCCCTGGGGGATCTTTTGTGCATGACTAACAACAGCTAAAGGAAAAAAAAAAATGGAAGAAATGCCAAGAAGGAATCACAAACTTAGAAATTATCCCCAAAACAACTGCATAGTAGTATAGTAGATGTGCTCTACACAATGAAAACTGCTGCATTATTTTGCACTTCGTAGGGGGCAAGCTGAAAGGTATCTTTGGGGGTATAATAAAATAATACTTCAGTTGTGATGTGCTACAAGTTTATACTTGCTAAGGCTACTGATATAGTATTCAATATCATGCAATAAGGTTAGGTATTGACAAGCAGAGCCTTTTAAAGTTGTTTGGGAACAATGTTAAAACTTTAGAAGGATAAGGTCATGAAACATCTTGATGACACATCAACAAAGAAATGGTACTTCTAATTCAGTACTTGTAGGCTAACTTTACAAAAGGAACATCTGCTTAACTACAGACTTTCCACATTTCAGCTATGAAGTATTCCAGTTACCTTAGAAGTTAACAGGATCACCAGGAAATACCCAAACACTGGAAATGTCACAAAGTAGAACAGCAACATCATCAGTACCATTTAGTGAGAATTCACTAAAGAACTAAAGGTTGCTAATGATTTGCACCACTAAGCACAGAAATTGATTCCTTACATGTGAAATACGAAAAAAAAAAAGCCTAACTAGGAAATTTAATTTTTTTTTAATGGTGACAACAACAGTGTTGAATCTTTTTCAAGTTGTATTTTAGTTACCGAAAGAAGAATCTCCATTTTCACATGGAGACTGCTTTGATGGTGGGCAAAGGCATATCCTTTTCCTCAGCAAAATTAACTGCCACCATGCAGAAACTCTTACGCATCTGCGATAATTAAAACACCAAATGGAGAACAACTTCAATCAGATTAGGGCCTACATCTCGTTTCTGATTCTGGAAAAAAAACACAAAACCAACAGACCCTATTTCTTCTCTGCTAATACTGAGTCTGCCTATGCAAAAACATCTTGGGAAGAACCTTCACAAATGCCAGAGGCATACTTAGAGCTTTAGAAGGGTCACCTTACTAGTAAATAGTCATTCTGATACTTTATTAAGCAAATAGTCTCTGAAAGTTTTTAAAACACATCCAGGTGTCCCTGCTTCACAACCCTGGATGTTAACTGACACTTAATACCTACAACGTCAGCAAATATTGGATGGTTGTAAAAGGAACATCACTTGCTTTGGTCATATGATTGTCAGCTGAAGATGACCAGAAAGTTTATTTTGATGGCTTCTTAATTTCTGGTATCTCCCCTACATAAGGATTTCATTTCTTATCACAAAATTGAGGAGGTCAGCAGAAAAGCTTGATTCCTAAATACTTCATTGTCTGAATGAAATTAACTTATTTTGCCCTAAAACTTCTGGTCTTTTTTGTATTGTATATTTATTTTCCAAAATACAACATGTGCTTTTCCACAAGACCAATGTAAATTCATCTCTCTCTTCAGAGGCCAAATAGGAAACTCACTTTTCATGTACAACTATCTTGAATTCATTTCTTACATATACTTTAAAATAAAATTCAACCTGTCCTGAGGGTGAATTTTCCTCAGGTCTCTTCACTGGAGAAAACTGACCTCTAGATATAGGATCTGGTCCCTGAGGATCATCTGCAACTGGCCTTTAACTTGCTATCTCAGTCTTCCCAAAAGAAAGAAATAGACAGTTACTGAAAAATGTTGGTCCAAGTTTGTGGTTTCATAACCAGTAATCTCTGTTTCAAAAGTCCTTTTGCCCAGTATCACATTGTGAAGTCTAAAAATAACCTAGCCTCTATATTTACAGTGTTGGATAAGTGAAGTCACTAAATCCATGTTCAAAGCATGTAAATAAAAATTACTTACTTTTCAGAAGCACTGAGACCTGAAAACAGTAAAACACATGAACGCCCACCACGGCTTAATATCAGCTCACTGTTTTGTAGCCTGACTATGGTGCTGCATATGTAATTTTAGACACTTAGATTTTACATGCTTTCTAAAAACAGTCCAAATAAAGTCGGTGACAATCTTAAACAGGAATTTAGAGGCCTGCTGGATTTTCCCCAGTTGTATAGGTGCTTTCTAGAAACTACTGCTTTTCCAAAGTGTTTTTTTCAGTTGTCCATACAATACAGTAGGCTGTGGGATTCAACATTACAATGACGTCTCAGCTGCAGGTCTCCTTGCAACAAATGCAGGCAGTTTCCATTGACATTCAAAGAAGCTATGCATGTGCTAGAAGGGGAAATCTTATTTGGCAAGTGACACTACCACACAGCATTGCAATCCACTGAGTACAGAGACAAATCCTGGTTTCACAGTGTTGCAGCAGCAAAGCCCCCACTAGCTGACACTCCCTTTCCTGAACCAATCCCGTATTTATACTTGTTTTGATTTAAATAAGTTCCTGTGCAGGAAGGGCAGCAGAGGGTAATTTATTTTCACCGAAAAAGATGAGCCGCTATAATGATTAATGGGAACATAATTTTCATAACACTTGGATACTAAAAAGAGAAAGAAATGTGGGACGAGTTACGTAATGTGTACTTACTGAAATATGCTGCATGTCTCTGGAAGGAGACGTGATCCCGCTCCCTCTGAAGTGAACAGGAGCTTTGCCACTGAGGGAGACCTCAGCTGCTTTAAAGCACAAATTGATTTCCCCTAATTTATTCTAATTTACAGCAAAATATTCTTGTGAGTATACCATCAGGGCTACATTAAGGAAGAAGAATTAAAAACTACTACATACAATACCAGAATATCCACTGTATGACATATTCCTGCCTCATAAAGACTAGTGTCATCCCTATGACCCTAAAACTCAGTGATACCAATGAGTACAAGAGCTGCCTCGCCCAAAATGACCCAGGACAAAGCAAGGATAAAACAGTTGCCCTGTGTCAGGACTGAAGGTTCCTCCAGACTTTGAGACATGTCTGAATCACTTACAAATAGCAACTGTACCCAGACGAATGAGTGTCTTGGAAAGAAACCACTGTTACCCAGGATGACACTTCTCTTGGAACTGTGCTGAAGTTTCCAGGATAGACTCACCTCAACTCAAGGGATTATAACACGTGTTCACAACATTTTTCCTCAAGGCAGCAGGAGTATCACGTCTTTTCTCTATTTTTCCTGCAAAACAGGATTAGGCGCCTGGTCATAGGCACTCATGCACATGTCTGCATCAAGAAACAAGATTTTCAGCTCAGATGTACTCGTCACTGGGCTCACCTTTCAAACCTGTATTACAGCCTACACATAAGCAAGGGATGCCAAATCATCCGAGTCCTTTCTACTGTGGGCTGCAACCCAGGAAGGAGAACAGCCTTTAGAGGGGTGATGTTCTCCATCCCCCGCCCTGTCATGGCAGTGTGGAAAGAGGCTTCAGCGCGGTGCCTCCAGCGAGGGGCTGTGGGAGCAGAGGCACTACCTCACTGGCAATAAGCATCAACAGTACAAAAATGTTCGTTTTACTAGCCAAGAAGGAAATTTAAATTACGTGGCACAGCCTGAAATTCTGTGAGGAAATCTGTTAGTACTTTTTACGTCAGATACTTCCACTACAGAAAACACAACAAGCACCTCCCACAATTCAAGAAGCCCATAAACTCTGCAGATCTACTATGCTTACAACACAGTGCATCCCCTTGGTAAGATGTCTAGCTGACCCTTAACAAGTACAAAGTAGAAAATATTTAGAAAATATTCTTAGAAAGCATATGGGGAAAATACGTCAGCTACAAAATTAATTTATTTACTAAACTTATTAAATTAATTTTACCCTCTTTGTCCCACTATGCTTGGACATGTTCTAAGGGAAAATAAGGAATACCTGATGAAAAAATAACAAGAACTTCCAGTAGATGCTACATTAGTTATCATCAATTCTTCTCATAGAATGTTTGCCAATATAAATCACATTTATTTTTAAGCTGTGTACTCGTGATACCCCATACCAGGGGGGTGTGAAGCTGCAAGACTGTACTATGATCTAGTTTCTGTATTTCTAATGCTGAGAAGAATTCAGTCAAGTATTAATCATAAAACAGACGGAAGAGACATTTTTTATTAGCAAAAAAAGAACTTGTTACTTTCCTCAAGGGAAAATAGCAAAATGTTTTTCAGTTAATGATTATAATAAAGTGGATGCTGATACATTCTAAGGCCTTATGAAAGCAGTAATTAGAAGTTATGTTAGATTACATTCATGCAGACAAAAGAATATGTCTGGAAGATAATTAAACCAAAAGAAGAAAATTCTACTTCAGAAGATGACAACATCTGGATACAGTTTATAATTACAGAAGAGGGCAAGTTCTCCTTTCTGGGAGAATTCAATCGGCTTAAAAAAACGACATTGATAAAAAATATACCCAAATAAGTTTACACCTCAGTAAGTTTATCAGTTGGGGGAAAGAATTAGAGCAAGTAATAAATGAAACCTGAGATTCTAAAGGAATGTTGACATCGATTGTCAAACCAGAAGTCCACTGGAGTACTACGCAGAGGTCCCAGGCAAGATGACAAACCGCAGAGTACCAAACGATGGAGGAACAAACTCAAATAATACTGAACACCTGGTTTTAGCAAAACAGTGAATAAAAATGGAGACACCCAGATTTAAGACTACTGTAAACACTTTTCTAACAATAAGCTACTTTTTCTGCAACAGTTTTACACTATTTGGTTTTCTTTATTGATAGGCTGTATGGATGGCTTTGCAATATGGCTTGCTTCTTTTATTTAATTTCTTTTACTTCATCTCTGTTCATCTCTTTATTTTATATTTTAAAGCAAACATGCTTGCTTTATGTATTTGTTTCAGGAAAAAGCATTTAAAATAATTGAAACACATCAGCAATAAAACAGTTACTGTGTTCACCTTCTGCAGAGTGCTTCTTGCTGGATGGCAGTGGTTACCATGAAGTATGAGTATCAGCCACAGAAATGTTTTCACAGCAGGGCTACCGATGGCCGCCAGCCAGGCTGCCTGTTTTTGAAGCAAGTCAAAATGTTGAGAATTGTTCTCTTTCTCAAGGGCGGAAAAAAATGGAAGCACTAAAGTAAGCTTTTCCACCTTATTTGTACTGTGTTTTTTTTTTTTTTTAATACAAGGGTGTTTCCCTGCCAACTTTTTTGTAAGAAAACACTTGGCCACCTGATTCCTTTTTTTTTTTCTTTTTAATTGACTATTTCCTGCCAACACAGTTCCTGTGAGTGCATGCCACAGTATTCCTACTTTGCCACAACTCCATCTCAATTTCTCTGCCTTTACACTCAGGTAATAGTGTCAGTTTTGTGGTTTTTATGTTTAGTTTAAAAATATTTCAGCACGAAAAGCTGTATAAACCAGACTTTAATAAACACAGGCTCAATATTGCTCACGCTTGGATGTAAGACAAATAGTTCAAATGCTCTTCCTTCTGTTCAAATTTGTTTCTAGCTCTAGAAGCTTTTATTCTGTCCTACAGACCACCTTTCTGCTGAAGTGTTCTCGAACCTGTGCTTCAACTGGTCCCGTCTTGCTTTGGAACTGTAACCCCCTAGCAATCAGGAGACCACGCATGCATAAAATTTAAGAGGTGTTTAGTGGTAGGATCAGAAGTTTATGCTTCTTTCAACCACAAATTATTTTCCCTACTGATTATTCTCAGCTTTGTTCACCAGTGTTTGCCATTTTAAGGCTGAATTTTGAGCTGTGGAATTTTGCTGTCTTCTTTGTTTATTTTTAAGAGTTTGCACTGTCCTGACTTAAAAACAAACATATGAACTGTAAACCACATATAAAGACACTTGCCCTGCTCCTAACAAAAGTCTTGTTGTCTTCTCTGAGTTAGTTTTTCGTTGGAACTAATTTTTCTTTTGAGATGTTTCCTTTTAAAAGCACAGTACCAGCATCAAAAGCTAATGAAATAAAATTGTCAGGTGTCTGAATCCTTTAGTGAAGACATCTAGACAGATTCCCTGGATATGGAGAAAGAAGTTAGAACTAAATGCAGTATCACAAGGACTTATTTCCAAACAAACATCGACCTGCCAAAGAGATATACACGCCAGGTAATGTTTAAGAAGTGAGGCTTCTCTCTGTGAGAGCTCTTTATGCAGGCATGACACATGCGTGTGACACTATGTCCAAATGTAACGTTGTTATGAGTAGTGAGATTTGTATCCTTGTGATGAAAGAAAACAAACAAGCAATGTGTCAGCCTCATGGTGCAGGGGACCACCCACAGAAATGAAGGAGTTTTCAACTAGTGATCATCAGAAAATGCACACACTAAATTAAAGCTTCCTGGTCAGCTGCTGGCTCTGATTAAGTCCATGACAGTACTGGCTTGTGCTTGTGGCCTTAGCGCTTGGCATTAAATCAGGCTCTCAGCTTTGTCTTTTCTTAAAATGACAGTCTTTCAACTCTCAAGGACTGGAAATAAAGCACGAAAGTGTGAGCCACGTATAACTGATAAACCTCATGAAGTCACCCCAACATGTTGTTCTTGTAGCCCAAACCCCGACCCCCCCCGCAGTATCACAGCACGCCTGGGGCCGCCGAGGCAATCACACCACTCGCAGTGAGGAGCAGGGGTGGTATTGTGCCTCCGGGAAAAATGAAGCTCTGCTCCATCACCACTTCTGCACAGAAAATGTATTTCTAATATGCCTGCCCTAAATGCAGGAGAGTCCCACAGCACGGAAAAAATGCTGTGGAAGAAATGCTCCTTGCTTCTTGTCCCTATTATTATGGATTATTTAACTTCAGACCACAGTCCCCAATGAGTTATAACTATCAAACCATGCATTTCAATGAGGGCAAGTATTATTTAACACATGGCGAACTAGGATGAGTAAGCCAGTCCGTGAGCCTGTAAACAAAGGCAACATTTACCTGTCACCTTCCTTTGGGTCATTTTATGTTACAGACAAGGTTGTTAAAACACGAGGGCCTTTTTTTTTTTTTTCTGTGAGTTGGTTTTGTTTATCCTGCAAAACAAACCATCTCATTTTCTTTAAAAAAACTTGAGGATAATCAGAATACTAAATCATAGGATGTCTTCCTATGGATCCCAGAAAAACAATCATAGTCTTTGGATCCTGAACAGAAAGACAACAGTAACAATATTTTGAAAAGTCTATCAAATACCTTATACATTATTGAATACATGATATCAGTACCTCAAATGTGTTGACCTCTTGCCAGTCTGTCCAATCCAGCATGTAATTGACAAGAAAATACTTCCCTTTTCATCTGCAAAAATAATATTTTTCCCCAAGCAAAACTTAAAACTGGACATATTCACAAAAATGTTCTTCTCCACACTTCTCATAGGAAGGGAAGTATACTCCAGATAACTCTACAATCTTTTTTTCACTCAAACAAATTTGAATTTAGAAGTGAAAATACGGAACTCTGTACTGCCTCTGTCAGAATGCAAGGTGTATTTCACAAAAATTTACAACTACAATAGGACTTAATTTTATTTGCAACGCATGTGGAAAGTTTAGGTTAGCTCAACTTCAGAATTTAAGTAAAAAAGGATTATAGGTCTATCTTCCTGTCTTGTCTTCCATGTTGAAAAGAGAAGCAGCAAAGCAAAGGACAGAAAAGGAAACAAAATGAAGGAGAAATGAGTTACGGAAGTGGATACAGACTGTATGCTGTTCAGGCTTTTTCCAGTTGCCAGCCTGGGCCTCCTTTCTGGTCCATTGCAATTCAGAGGAAGCAGCGTGGTGGGACAGATCCCACAAGGTGCTGGAAAAGACAGTACCAAAAGTCTTACTTGGTTAAACAAAAATGACCTAGAGGGAGAAGACAGGTAAATGTTGTCTTTGTTCACAGCCTGACTTAATCATCCCAGTTTGCCACTTGCTAAATACTACTTCTCATTCAAATGCAAGGTTGGTTTCGTTCTGATGTCGCACGGTAATGGAATTCTTTCATCTTCCTTAACCTTTACTCATTATTATGGACATTCTGTTAGTCACGTATATATATGTATGATGTTTTAGCAACTTGGTATACTTCATGAGGCCCTGAGCTTCTTTGAGCATTATAAAAGAAAGCAGCATTCAACAAGATCAGTTCTAGTTTTGAAGCTATGGCAGCTAAACATTCTTTATTCCAACTGCAATGACATATGCTTATTTCTATTTCAGTTAACGGCAAAATCTTGGCACGCTCCTAAGTAGTAAATTAAATTCTAGGATAGTCATTCTAAAAAATTCTTAAAGTTCATCTTCTAAATGATAAAATTTACAGATAAAAATACCTGTGAGTAAGAAGTTTCAGGTTGTGTCATCTGTAAGTTGCTATTACTCCTTTCTCTTTGGATTAAAACATATTTTTGAAGTCCAACATGCAGGAATGACAACAGATAAAATAGAAAATTGTTTCAAAATAAAGAAAAGTACTAAAAACATTCTTAAAACTCTCATCAGAAGCACTTTGCTGAACCACCGATATTACCATAAACATTTGGATCTTTACACAAATATCACAAATAAGTAGGTTGAATTCACAAAACTTCCAAACATCTCAGTGTTTGTGTTCACATTTTTTTTTCCTCAGGGCCACCAAATGTGACATCTGATATTCTTATGGTATTTCCATTATTCAGATATTAAAATACTGAAAACAAAATCAGAAGCGGGTTCTGGATGCATAAGTGAAAGCTTGTGAAAATCCTGACTTCTGATATAAAATAAGCTGATTGCTTCTTATTCTGAACTTTATGAACAAGATTGGGGTCTAGATTACAGACCCGTTTCCCACATGAAGAGATTGCTATCACTCTTTCCTCACAGGTAATATCCCTTAGCATGTGCTGCCTGGATTTTAATCAGTTCTTGGTATCTTTTTATCTTTCCTAAAGATGAAAAAAATATTCCAGCTCCTCAGTGTCAGTAAAATGAGATTATCTTTCTTTTGATATTCTGTTCACAAAGCTCAAAATATTTGCCTTTTTTGTACTGCACTAGTGACTAATATTTATTTTGTGATTCCATAGAATTCTTCTACCACATTGGTTCTGGCAGTTATTCCCTAGTTTCTTTCCCTGCAACTGATTTTTCCTTCTTACGTGCAACTGTTTTGCATTTTAATTCTTAATTTTACTGATTTTGAATTAGTTCAACAATTTTTCAGTGTAATTTTGAATGGTAACCCTACCATTCTCAAGAGCTTGCAGTCATCCAGAAGTTGGCTGAATTGTAAATGCTGTTCTGATAGTGTAAAAGTACAATTTAGCTTACTAGTGTATTTTTTATTCTATCAAATAATCAGTTAATGGAAATTGGAACAGACTAAACACGGGACTATCCCATTTGGGATGCCTCCTGATATTTCCTCCTGGATCAGAAAATCAAGTTTAAGGCAAAGTTCAGTGTCTATCAGATGAATGCCCACTTCATAATTCAATTTGGATGTGGTTTTACTGAATTGCATTCAATTTCTTTTTTCCAGTTCATCAACTTAATTTAACATCTAAATTCTTCCCTACAGATCACTTGTAATTTCCTAGGTTGGCATTTAATGGACATTCTCTACCTCTCCACTGAAGTTATTAATGAAAATACTGAGTAGCATGAACCCTTGACAGGCTCTCCTGCAATCCCACTTGATGGCTTGGTGGTGAACGACTGAGAACCATCTTGTTTTTAATACTTTGATCATGCTTGCCAGTACTGTCGAAAGTGGCTGATCCAAACACAAAAACTAGAAAATTACCAATGAGCAATAGCAGCAGGTAAATCCTAATAGTGAGGGTTAAAATGAACACCTCTTTGAGGCTGAGATACCTAGGATATCAGCAAAATGTTTTGCAAAGCCAAGCCTAGGAATAGAAAATTTGAGGGAAAAAAAAAAAGCACAATTTTTAGTTGGACAGGCAGATTTTTAGGATACTGTGTCAGGCACATATGTTTTATCTGCTTCAGGGTGCTTCTTGCTTGAAAAGTTATGCACATTGTGTTGGTGTATTTTATTACTCTCCAGATTCCATTTACAGTCAGGATTCCTTCCTCCTGTCATACCAGGATCCAAGTAATTTTCTGATCAATCCTCCAAGCCAAACAAGACCATAATTTTCCATAAGAAAAAGAAACTTCCTAGAACAACCCCAAATCCAGATCAGGAATACAAAAACTTCACCTTGCTTTTACTGCCCCGTAATCCAGCTAGCTGCATTCAGACAGGAGGGTAAGAGAGGAATGTTTCCTTCTGCCGCTGTTTCTTTCTGTCCAAAGTTGGTTACTGTCATGAAAGATCTATGCTCTGCATATCACTCATTTCTTTGACAAACTCATATCACAGCATCCTGGAATGCTGAATATTACTAAGTTTCAAATTACTGCAGGTTTCTGTTCCTAAAGCCCGGAGAAATTGAAAAGATTTTGAATAACAGTTTGCAAGGCGTGTGCTTGTTGAGCCATTACTCCCTAGCAGATATAATACCAATAAATTTCTCATGTCTTTTTCAGAACAGACTTCGTGCATCAGCCATCTGCCACTGACTTTAGCCATCAGCCACTACTGAAGCACGGTTTCGTCTTTCACTAAAGGATTAGCCCATGCCATTCTCATCTGATATAGTCTTGCCCATCCATATATTTAACACCTTATTTTTAAATGTCTCTTTCCTGCTTGTAACACGGAGCTTATTCTTCTCAGAGGTGATGAGGAGATGATCTGCACGGGTACAAGAGGAGCATTCCATTAAATCTTCCAATAAGCTCTGAAAGGGATAGAAACTCTCTTTGTTGTGGGTGCAGTTGAATCTTTTCTGTTCTCTTCTTTCGCCAGGAAGATATGAGTGGCTGGAGTGTTTGATTCTATATATAACCAGTTGATGTCAGCTGGATGCCAATCCCTTTGAAGAGGATCAGCCCCCCCAGTTTGTCTCGGTACTAGGTACCATGCAGATCCAAGCACAAGGGTAGAAACCATCCTGGACCAGGCAGGTCATCCCCATACGTAACTAACTCCTGAAGCTTCAACTAAAGGGTTGAGATCGCTTTTTTCTGCACAACAAAACAGTAGGGTAAGTGTATCGTTTCCTGAAATATTTTGACATTGTCTGTCCTACAAACTGTCCTAGAAAAGACATTGATGTAACCTCTTGACTCGGCAATTAAAAAGATGTTTATTTTTTTTACTTAGTCAGAAATGCACTTTCTTTAAAGATGCCAGAGCATCTCATTTAGTTCCTCAAATTCTGTGTTAGATTAAGAAATGTCAAAATGTAACATTTCTGAAATCATAAACCAAGTTGTAATTAAAATATTAGCTATGAATTCACATCTTTTAATATAATGTGTAGTTGTGAGAAGGCCTAGACCACTGACACCGATTTTGCTACAGAATTTATGTAGCCAACTCAAAGTCCATTCCTTTGAATCTTCTATCCATCGGAACATGTCCTAGCATCTGTCTGCAAGCAAGAACTGCCAGTGCATTCTGCACAATTAAAAGCGCAGTATTTCTAAATCAGAAATAACTAACTTCACTATTCAGCCATTCTAACCAAGCTATTAGAAATTAAAGTTGGCTGAATTGTGCAAGCTGGCTCAACAATGTAAAAATGTGTTGTTTTCTTTCAGCAAGGAAAAATCGTATCAGAAAATCACAATGTTATCACATTCTGCCATGGTCAAAGAGAGGAAACAACAAGCATCAGCCATTATGGATGAAATACACAGAAATGGTATAGCGCTGAACCCAGCTTACTGTATATGCCATGTCCTCTAGCCCTCCCTAATATATTTTTTTAATCATAGAGTTTAACTCTCTTACAGCTTTGTCTCTGGGTGTTTTGCCATAAATAATCTTGTGGGAGTATCATGCTGCCTATGGTAACTAATCCTTTTGTAGTTGCCTCTTTTCATTTGAAAGCTATTTTCAGATGAACAACTGCTATGGAGGAATGAAGTAATCTAACAGCTGATGTACATTCTGCTAGGATAGCCTTTCAGAATATTATTTGGGGTTAATAACATGACTTCATTCCATTTTAAAAGGCTATCATCTAAGAAACATGCTGATCCGTATCCTCTTTTTTATTTTTTTTCTCTGTTTCACTCTGCTTTTTTATATGAATGATAAAGAATTTTGAAACAAATGCTTACATCTCTGTTCCTTCCTCTCAAACTTTATCTTTGTAACTAACAAATTTTACTAGTATTTGGCAATTTTCTCTAATGTACAGCCATCAGTTAATCTTATATGACGAAGTTTTACTTTTGTTGTTCTTGCACTGATGAAAATGCAGACACTTACTATGAGAAGTTAGTTTGATTTCCTAAAACAAGTTCTTAAAATTATGATTCTAGTGTGATACCCTAGGAAGCAATTAACTCAGTTGGGAATACAAACCTGCTTGGCTTTCACTGGTATGTGCTGGATGCTTTCGGAGATCCTTCCAATTGTCTCCATGAAGCCTTTTTTACCATCTATGTAAAAGACAAATGATTTAAAAGTGATAAGCAGCCCACAAGCCTCACTGAGAAAACAGGGAGCTCCATTAATATTTAGAAATTATGAAAATTATACCACTCACAGAGGATAAAACACTGCACATTACATTCCAGTATTGAAAATCTTTCTTGTGGACTTTTGCTCCAAAGACTTCAGGGATGGCTTCTGTACTCATTCATTGACCATTATGATTGCAAGAAGACTAGGACAAGTAGGTTTTAGAAAAAGAAGCTATGAGTTTCAGTGCCTGGTCCTAGTCCTTCTGATATTTCCACTGTTTTTTTTTTTTCTGTAATTTCTGTTCCTAAGCAAATACCTCTTTCTTCTTTCCATTCTCCACTGAACACACACTTAAGTCTGAAGTCAGACTGTTTTCATTACAACTCCTTTTTTTTTTTTTTTAATTGTAAACTGAAGTACTAGATGTGCCTGAAATATAAGCTCTTCAGGGAAGAAAAAATGGCTTTCATATGTTTGTTTGGAACCAGACAACTCATGTCGTAAATGTTGCTACTATTCATAGCAATACTAATAAATCTACCATACAGTCCTTGAAATCATGGGAGTTATTGGATAATCTGTGCTGATGCTTGGCATTTGCCTCACATAATCTGTCCTTTTTATTATCTAGGTATTATCAGATTTGCTGTCAAGTTTGGGTTCATAAATGTAGATACAACAGCTTATTCTACAAGGTACACTGTGATATGCGGCCACTGAAGGCAATACTAACTCTTTAAATGTACATTGTACTTTTGCATCTTGTCTGGATGCCTGTGATATTTAAATGTAAAGAAAAATATGGAATTCCATGAAATGGGTGTGACAAGAGTCTCAAATTTGTAACTGTACAAGCTCGATGAAACCAGTTAAGAAACATAAGGAAAATCAAAGCTGTAATCACACAAAGTATGCATTAGTTCTTTGGGGCCAAATCTGAACAATTCTTGGAAAAATCAAGGAGAAGTCTGGTTTTTAAATTACTAAATTCAGCTCTCTTAATTTTTGACATTTTATTTTCCCCCTAATTGCTAATTCAACAAGCTTAACCTGAATTCTGGAGGGTGAATTGCTATTTTTCTGAGTTTTACGTTGCTATTAGTAATGATGGTCCTGCACCTGGTAATTACGTAAAAATTAAATGTACTGTTTCAGCCACTCTCATAGACTTATGAAATTCCCCACTGTTAACTGAGGCAAACAGCAACAGAAGATTCTGTAATGCAAACCCCGGTAGCTTGGAATGACACACAGAAAGCACACCTACTGCATTTTTATTTCAGCCCCTTTTTATTGTATAAGATACAAAATCTGACAAGTTTTTATCAGTATCTCAAAGATTACCAATCTCGGGGCCAGACTGGTGATGACTGAAAGTCCACATCTCCTGTTGGCTTGTGGGACATGACTTTGTGTTTGAGAGAAGTTCAACGTGCCATAAAATGCTGCAGGAATAGGCGCTGACTGCAAACCCTCTCACAGTCTCAGAAGAGAGACTGCAGTAGTAAATCAGCGTGTGGATGTAGCACTTCCCCAGCTCCTAAGGCTAGTTGGTGGAGGTAAACATGTATGTAAATACATATGTTTAAAGAAGCCCTTGGAGTTCGTCAGGATAGCCTTCAATTACACTTAAATCTCATGGCCAGTTTTATACTATTTCTTAAATGCATTCTTCAGTAGCTACATGATTAACTATCTTTCATGATAGAGTTAAAAATCTTATTTCGGATACCACAATAAACATACTATCTGATATTCATTATTAAAATTTATAATCCAGATTAAGGTATTTAGAAGATTGTAAACTGGAGGATTAAAGGGAGATTAGGCAGTGAATGCAGGAGGAACTATATAAATCATATTTAAATACAGTCTGTTATGATTTTAAGCACAGGACAGGAAGAACTTAGCAGGAACAAATTAAGAAATGAAGCTAAAAGGTTAAGATTAGGATTAAACTATGAATTAAACTTCCAGGATTAATTTGCAGTGTCCATTTATGACATTGAGGTGCTCTTTCTATCATCCTCTAAATGTCCTCCTTTTCTCATTCTTCATCACCTCTTCTGCACTGACACTGAAACAATCCCTAGACACATCATAAAACCAGACAGGTGATTAGATTTTAGTTGGCAAGGGATTCAAATGAACTTCACGCTTATGTTTTTGGGATGCTGCCTGGACACACACTAGTACACAACCGTGGGTTACAAAGTACCTTGGAGCCTTCAGTTAACATTAACAGGAACAGTATGCATGCGAGGGAACATCAAGGCCCAAAATAGTTAACATCCAGCGTGTCCCAGAAGAATACTGAGTGGTTTGGACAGAGATCTGCAATCACCTCACACCCCAGTCTCTGAGGATGTACACGCTACCTGCTCTCTACAAAGAAAAAACTGTTGCTAGTTTGAGGGGTAAATTTCTTACTCCTTACTAATATAAAACCATCCAACAGTCCATATCCCTGATCTTGAGAAATGACAAAATCAATATATGACTTGTGGGTCTAAATTTCAGGCCACAGGCCAATAACCAGTGCACTTAACCAGAGAGCCAAAACCCCACCACTATCTGTCACTGATACGGCTACATCGGGCAAGCCGAGTCATTTTCTTCCATGTTAAGAACTCTCTGTTTTGTAGTTACCTCTTAAATAACAGGAGGGTGTTAGGATTCTTTGCACATACTATTTTTAAAGCAGAAGTGCGTGCTCTGGCTCACAATACAGTCAGCTTCCTCTTGCTCCAGTGAAATGTATTGCAAACGTTCAATTAAAATCAGTATGGACAGAAGTGGACCAACAGTGATGGACTCCAGGGCCCACAGACTTGTTTGATTTACTACATGGAAAACTCTTCTCTCTACAGCCTTGGCTAAATATTTAATATACCTGCCTCAATTAAGTTTTCCTAAACGTCAGCAAATCACACTGTTTTTCCAACATAAAGTTACTAGGAGACATATGCCATGCTGAACATGCCATTTACTCAAAATGAAATTCTGCATATGCAATATTAACTTTGACATCAGGTACCTTCTGCAGGTAATTAATTTGTAATGTTAATTTTAAACCTGCTCCCTGTGTGCTTATTCTGGAACCAAGATACAGTGTCTTACATATAATTTGCTTTCACTTCATTTTGATGCATTACAGTATATGTCAAAGTTCAGAATTTTAAATCCTGTAGACCGTAAGAATATGTGAAGAACAGAATCTTTTATTATTAAAGAAATAACAGAATATGACTTTGAATAAGTGGATCAAAGAAACATACTAGACCATTGATATAATCCTTAAAGCACACTGCATCTTCCTATTTTTCATCCTGAAACTTAAGAACAACTGAGGAGAACAATTTCAACTAATAAAATGATAAATATTAAAGTAAGTGGCAATAGGAATTATTTTCTTAAAAGTTCTGGTTTTACTACGCAATCCAGTTATTGTTATATTTGTTAAATTCTACAATCTTCTAAGCAGAAATAAATTAGTAGAAAATAGTTTGTGCAGTGTTGAAGTTACTGTATTCTAAGGTTTAAGCTTCATCTATAGATTGAGATCATCTAGTGAGAGTTCAGTCACTAAGCAACAGCTTGCTCATTGCCACCAGCATCCCAGTTTCCAGAACACTGCCACAAAGATAACCAGTAGAATTGCTGATATTCGGAGTTCTCCACTTACAGTCTCAATTAATTTCCCCTTCCCCTGCTTATGCATTTTCATTTTCAAATTGCCCAGAAGGTCGCTGAAGACAAAGAAGGATTTTTTCCCAATCAGTGAATAAAGTAATATTGCATGTAGTAATTCAGTTTCCTCTTAGACAGAATTAAAAAGAAAATGTTCTAAATATATCCATTCCTAGAAGCATGTTGTAATTCTTTGGGAGGGCTCTCATTTTCAACACTCTGAGCTTTATTTTGAAAGCTTCTTTAAAAATAGTTTAAAAATACTATTTAATCCAGACTTTCTAGTGCAAACTTTTCTTAAAGTACTAAACATGTCCCGGATTTCAAAAGCAAGCAGACTTATTAAAGAATAATTGAAAATAAAATGTTTATAAGCAATTGGTGGGTATGTTTGAAAGCAGTTACCTGCTCATCTATCCAATGCAGAACACACAAAGCTAAATGAAGGTTTAATGTGGGAACACTGAGGTCAGATAGAACTTTGTTTCTCGTTTCAGCAGAAGCCAGTTTTTACCAGTCTCCCATTAAGATGGTGTGTAGGGCATTTTGGACTTGATTTTGATAACAGCTCAATGACATTCAAGTGAAGTAAATTTGGAGCTTGAGGTGCTTAGCACCTTTGAAAAAAAAACAGGTTTGTGATGTTCAGTACTCTGCTCCAAAATTTTGGAAGAACTATTAATTTCACTAACACCGAATGAAGCTATGTTATGCTTTAGATTAAGTATGCATTAACATGTTGATGGATTTCCAGTGTAGGGTATGCAATTTCAGGCATTTAAGAAAAACAGAGGTATGTATTTATCCATTGTATTGCAGTCTCACCCAGCTTAAACCTTGGAAAAAAGGTCAGCACCCCCAGAGACATCATGGTAGAGGAACTATCGACACTCAGCAACAGAGGTGCAAGACTCTTCAAGAGACGTCAGCGGAGATCTGACAAATACACATATGAAAACTATCATTATGTAGCAAACAAGCCAAGAAATGTGAGTATTTCGTAATAACTTATTAATGAAATACAGCGAGATTAGCTTGGGGTTCCCTTGGTGCTCCTGATACACATTGTGTATGATTTATTTGTAATTTCAGGAAGAACAAAAGCAAACAGTGGGAAATAAGTGCACCTGGTGTTTGTCTCATCTGTGGCCCTTGCAAAATATTTAAATCTTTTGCTTAACCTCTGAAAATAGAAACAGCATTCATAAATTTTACCTAACTCTCGAATGTGCTGCAAGGTTTAATTATTTGAACGCGAATACTTGATGCCCAGTCTAATACAGCCTGTAAGCAGCCCCTCTAAATCCAGTATTGCATGAAATTCTGCTTTTCAGTTACATGTATGCATCCTCACTGATTTCAGATACAAAGGTATGTGACTGAAGAAGCAGAATTTGCCCCAGTACTTTTAAGCTGCCTTAAAGATGAAAAGAATTACATGCTACAAAAGTAAATTATTATTAATTGATCTAGGAAGCATTTCTTGTAGAACAGCAATTCTCTTTCCCCAAAGCTTTTACAACGAATGACTGCATAGTGGTGCTATGGTTGTGTTAGCATCCAACCCATACAAAGATTTTGGCTCAATTCCTCTTTAATATTCTCTTGGGATAAGATAAATAGTAACTATATGTACTGTATTGTTGTGATATAAGCTAAAGTTTGTTTTAGTACAAATAGGAAACAAATAATTTATTAATTGGAACAGCAAAGCACCAAAGGGCTTACTCATATTACGTTAACTTTCACTAAAGAAAATAGGCACACACTTGTAAATTAAGCAGAAACAATAAAATGAATGCAATTTGTTGACTCTAAGGAAACTTTTTGTGTAGTTGCATCTCATGAGGAGGCTTTGGGAGCAGACAATAAAGGAAGCATTTCCAATTTACCATTGTCCATGCTAACCAAAATGTTGAGAGAACTCAAAACAGTCAGAGAGGCTATTATTGGAGCTAAGTTCAATATTTGCAATATCACAGCTGAAATCTCTAAAATATTTTTGTTCTCTCTTGAAGAAGGAATTCTCTATGCTTCGTTGACTGTAAAGGTAAATACATTTGTAATTCTGTGGCCTTTACTTTCACCATACAAAAAATAAACTATGCTTGGGAAGAAAAGTTTGTCTTAATATCCTGTGTCATAGAAGAAAAAAAACTATGTTTCTTTTTTTATGGTGCAGATATTTCAAACTTCTTTGGTCTCTCACTCAACAGGAATTAAATTATACAGGGATCAAATGGGATCATGTTTGAGTTTTGATAAATCTGCCTTTGAAAAATAAATCTGCACAAAAGAAAGCTCATATTAAAAATCTGAATAACAAAATTATTATTAGAACACCATTAATTAGAAGCCCATCTCTGAGTACTGTCCCCTCAATTACTCTCTCTATTGAGTATTAATTAGAAGCTACGCAGATAAATTCTGAGTACAACACCATCAACCTCGTTGGAATTTCTGTATCCAGTTCCGTGCTTTGGCTACAAAGTCTGACAGATCCATTTCTCTCTAGGCTGCTTCTTCCCACAAAAACCCAGAGTACACACGGTGTACAGTCTGTATGACACCGACATGTGAAAAAATGATGCCGCTTTGGTTTCTGTTCCCTCCCTTAAATGTCTCTGTAGCCATCACTAGTGTTGTCTTCTTCACCTTTATGATTCTGCCTGCCAAAATTAATCTTTCTAACATACTTCAGGATGGATAGAAAACATACTGCCTTGATCTTTTTGTGTTTCAAATTTAAACAAGTATTATTTGTTTGCTTTCCTACTTTAAGAAACTCTTACTCTAAACCAGTCTATATTTAAATTGCTTTTAGCCTATGTGTCATAGCTAAAATAAGATACTGACTTCTTCTGAGACTCGAATTCTATATTTATGCAACAATGATTAAGCCTTTGGATGTTTCCTTAGAACCAATGATCCAACAGGAGGGTGGAAAATAACAGCATATCATGAATCTCCAGAAAGTGACCTGCACTGAAGTTTTTATTCCTATTACAAATAAAGGAAAAGAAAATTCCAAACAAAAGCAATTCAACAAATATAGTGAATTCTCCACTGACATGGGAAGAGACGCTTTGAAGAATCAGTGCTTTGAAGCTCAAGCAGCTCAAACTTGCCAGTTTTCTGGAATCTTTGGGTAACAAGGGTGCTCTGTCTGGCACGTAACAGCTTCTAGTGATCCAGGGGCCACATTTTATGGGTCCCCTGCCAAAGTGACCAGATCTACTCTTTGCTGTGAACCACACAGCCCACATGTGCGGGTAGATTTTGTGGTGACTGGTGTAAGCAGCAGATGGGATGAACTCTCCTCGTAGACTGCATATCAATATGTAAATATCCCAAACTTTGGAAAGGGTCAGACAGCTCAGCCGGATAAGGCTTCAAGAGTCTTGTTGTCCTAGCTCACACCACCTCCAATCCTTTCAACAAAGTATTCGCACACTTGTAATAAGGACATTTAAAACTGTGCTGGGATCATTCTTAACACTGAAAAAAATATTTATTTTTCCTTACATAGCCAATGTAAGAGTTCTGAAACTATTTCATCTTCTGGCTAACAGTCAGAAAATCCTGGGTCTGAGATCCGGGCTGTAAACGGGAGGATCACTCCAGCCCTCAACAGAGAATCACCGAGGCTTTTTTTGTCAATGACTTTTATCTCTATTTGAACGCAGCGTGGAGAGCCCATACCGAGTGTAAGGATGGACGGCCTCAGTGTTGAAGGAATTCCCCAGCATGCCCCCATGACACCTCCTAACACACCTGATCCCCGGAGCCCACCGCATCCTGACAACATTGCCCCAGGTAATACATGAGTTTACAGACATTAAATACATTTAGTTCTCATTTCACAGCAGAGGAAGGGCCTCTTTATAAAACAGTATCTTCAACAATTTGTTAATGCACTTTCTATTAGAAATCAATAAATTTGAGTCAGGTACCTAATTGGAATCTCCCACAGAAATGTAAAGCAGTGCTCTTCAGTTGCTTCTGTTCATTTTTAAAGACTTGATATGTCTTTTGTACTACTTCTCCTTATCCTGAAAACATACATTAATATCAAGAGAAACTGCTCCTATACCTACTGGTCTTATAAACATAGAGAAACAGATCCTTAGATTTAAAACCAGATTAATATACTGATTTTTCTTTGTCAAACCTTTGTTTCTAATATGCAACACACTGTTCAACAGTCTGAAAGTTATCTATTGTAGTTTAATGACCCATAAAAATAAATCCAAAGTCACTGCAACTTTTGCTAGAAACCTTTACTCCTCCTTTACAGAGGAGTAACTTCAAAAGGAATTTGTTCCTGGCTGTATAAACTCTTTTTAAAAAATCCTTAACTGTGAGGATACTGTTGCCTTTATTTAAAGCAGTGAGCTACAAGAAGGCCTTATTTTGTATTCTTTAAAGACTAAAGAAGGCTAATTTGTTTTAATTCATCTAGTCAGTGATATAGCCCTTCTTCCTGTTTATGAATTATCCATGAGCAGACTGTGGTTTTTACAAATTCATTCTTTATTCAGAATTACTCAATGCGTGTTTTGTGCAGAACTTTTCCAGTCTATGTAAACTGGGTCAGTGCTACTGTCAGTGACTGCTAAGACTCCGTGCATCCATTGGTCAAATACAATGTGAACAGAGTTATTTTCCATTGCTAAGACATGACAGAAATCTTCAAGCCTTTCTTTAGACAAAAAAAAGGGTTTGGCAAAAGGAGTAGCTATTAAACCACGGTGTTTTTTTAAGCTTACAGAAGGAAACAGCATTATTTTAAAGAGCTAGATGTAGTGGGAGGGTAAAAGGGTAGAACAGATTTCCCTTGTTTTTCAAATAAATAGTATATTTGTATATAGAATCATAGAATCACAGAATGGTTTGGGTTGGAAGGGACCTTTAAAGGTCATCCAGTCCAACCCCCCTGCAAGGAGCAGGGACACCTCCAACTAGGTTGCTCAGAGCCTTGTTGGTTTTAATTCTTCAAATTGTACATTAATGCCTGGCTTTTCCCTCCCCTGTCCCATTTACTCCTGCCATATTGTACTTGGCTTTACAAGAAATCACACTGAATATGGAATTTACTTATTTAGTAAGATTTTGATCAGAGCCTGATCGTCAGATGATTATGCAGAGAAAACAACTGATTCTTCACTTTTTCAGATGATGAAAAGGACCAGAGAACCAAGTGAATAGGGCATGTTAAAGGATCTAAGGCAGAGGCAAAGACAAAAGTCCACTGTAATGGCTGTGATCTTAACTCCTTTTAATACTCTTGGAAAATTTCACCCAACGACTTTAGAATCATCTTGGTTTTAATCAAAAGGCTGTTTAAAAAAATCTTTTTGCTAATTCAGCCCAAGGGCTGTGCACTACAGTCTGATTTCAAACAAATGCTCATAATGATAGAAACAAATTTATATAAAAATAAATAATCTTAGCCTCAAAAGAGGATGGAATACTTTGGAGCAGTTATCTAAAAGGCTACAAATTCCCCCTGCCAGCTTTCTGGTTTTGTGTAGTGACTTGATCCAATTGTTCATTTTACCTAACTGTGAAATGATGGAATGTTACTTCCTAGTTACACGGGATGGTGGCAAGGAAGCAGAAAATGCAAAGTATTATTCTAATGGTTTTGCCTTGATCATCTTGCAGGATATTCTGGACCACTGAAAGAAATTCCTCCTGAAAAGTTCAACACTACTTCTGTGCCAAAGTATTATCAGTCTCCCTGGATAGAAGCCATCAGGGATGATCCAGAGCTGCTGGAAGCATTATATCCGAAACTTTTTAAACCTGAAGCAAAACCAGAACTGCCTGACTACAGGAGCTTTAACAGGTAATTCTGAATGGGCACTGAATTCCACAGTGCAGAGAAAAATTACTATGAAATTAGATGCTTCCACCAGCTGTAAAAAAAACTCTACCACCTGTGTTTGCATGTGTATGCATAAACACGAACACACACACAACAGTAAGGAGAAAACCAGTCTCTCTCTGATGTATGGACCCCAAATTAAACTGTAGAACCAGCAATGTAAGATGAATTGTCAAAAGCATTGAAAGAAAGAATCAGAATCCAGTGTACGAACTTTGTTTGTAAGCTGTTTAACACAGAGCATTCTTTTTTTTTTTTTAATACAACTCTCACAGCTTGTTTTTTAGGCAATAATAGTCCAATGAACTTTATCCCTCAACCAATCCCTCATACCAAATAGCTAGCAGATTGCATATTTTATTGCATTTGATTTTTTTTTTTATATCTTCAACAACCTTTGGTAACAAATTAACAGGTAAAACATTACAAGCAGACTTAAAAAATCTTTAAAGTAGAATGGGATCTAAGAATGAAGTTATCTACGTGGTAACTAGTATACTTTCAGTAGAATCTCTAGATACATGAGAAATATTTGGGTTTAAATTATTTTGAAAGTTTTAAAACACATCCTTACTTAAGTCTTTTGCTTTCATTCATACCATTCACATATTGTTACTTATCTAAGTTAGGGACATTTTTTCCCTAAATAACTCCTGCTGAGTTCCAGACAGCTGAGCCAAATCAAAATCCTTCCTCAAAACTCCAGATAGCAATCTACTGAAAAATAAAACAGCTCATAGCAATAGAAACTTAGAAAAAAAACCCACAAATATCACTTGTGTTCCTGCCCTTGAGGTGGGCCTCAACTATGAGTGCAAAGAGTAAAGAGTTACACAACACAACATAAAAACTGGCACTGCAAACACTACGCTATTTCTGATTTCCTAACAGCAATATACATCGTTACGTTAATGATGAAGTCTGCGTGGCACAGTCTTCCCAGCAGACAAAATAGCAAACACAAGTCAGAGATGCGCCACAGCTGCTAACACTGGAACAGTAACAGCACAGTTTATGTACTATGGTTATTGCAACGGAAAAAAAAACAACCAAACAAACAACAAAAACACGCCAAAGATACATAGACACAGAATAGAGGGAGAACCAGTTCTCCCTCTCACAAGAGAGATTTCGGGTCCAGCGTGCGAGTCGTTACCGTGAAAGATGGGCTCAGACGGGGCACAGAGGCCCCATTAATAGGGATGCGTGTCTTGAGATGGTATCTCATGGCTTCTTTGTGGATTTTTAGCTGCCTTTTGGTCCCAGATTCTGTTAGTTGCCCTCTTTACAACACTAACTGTTCAGATTTCTTTCTATGAGGATTTTCTCTACGTACAACATGGCAGAACTGCGGCTCAGCACAGTCTGAATTTCTTGCATTCATATAAGGGAAAGGTTAATATTTTCCCTTGTTGCTGCCATAAAACCTAAAACCTGGCACATAAATCCAGATCCAGACTGTGAAATTGGTAAATTCAAAACATAAGGCATACAAATATAACCCACCACAACTCTCCTTCTCATGGAAAAAATCCACATCCAGAAGAAAATACAGGGATGCCTGGTAGACCTCGAAAACCTGTTGCATACAGCACACTCAGATTTATGTTTTTCAGCAAGGAGGAGTGGATCCAAAAAGAAACTGAGAATTTGTAAAATTGAAATTCAAGATACTAGCCTCTTGGAGAGGATTTTACAGCCATGACTTAGGTGCCTACACTCCTGAAAATGCACAGGAGAGTGAGGTGTCTGATTATGGGATATAAAATAGACAAGACACTACATGCCAAGCTAACCAACAGAAAACATTACAGAGAACGCTTAAAGTTACTTAAATTTTTCTTTTCTAAGGCCATCAGCACCTAATTCTGTCTACCTATCTTCAACTCAGGGCTAGATTAAGGTCTTCCTTTCCAAAAACAAAGCAGGTATCACATGTATTCTTTTAAAATTTGTATAGACAATGAGGTTCATTTCTTTGGAAAGAGCATTTTCCTAGAACGCAGCCAGCCTGGATTTATTTCTACAGGAACGTCAGACTCTGTGGAAAGGTGTAACAACCTGGTTTCTGGCTCTTCCATGGAAGAGGTGGGAACACTCTTCAATACCCTTACTAAGACCTGTGCCATCGTACAGAAAATAATAAACCTATTTGGGCTAGATGGAGTAAACATCTTTCTCTAGCTGAACAATTAAGAAACTCACTCAGGGAAAGAGAAACCTGGGCCTACATCTGAGTTCCCACCCAGATCTTTCAGTGGCCTGATGTCTAGGCTAAGAGTCCCACTCTGTCTAAGCCAAGTAATTATTTCTGGGTAGCATTTTTGCTGGAATACTATATACGAGCAGTTAGGTCCATTCTTACAGAGATGTCCTTAGACTGAAGAGAATCCAAACCTCTTGCAGAACCGCTCCAGTCACAGACATACGATTATTTGACACAGAGAATCAACACTAACAGCCATGGATTTTGAGAGTGAGTGCCATGATGTGCCATTTTGCTCAAAGCTTGCTGCAGTAGGATATTACGTATGTTCTCAAGCATGAAAGTCCAGACAAAAGTGTATTAATTACAGAATTATAGATGAGCTTTGGTATAAGATAGGTGCAGCTGCCAGCATAGCCAAGATAAAGGCAGATCTGAGCATTTGTATAAGGAAAATATTTGGCATCTCAGGAATTTAGCAGCCTATGGGCTTTGCACATAAGGTGAGCTATTCCTTTGGACTTCTGTGAATAGATCCTAAGTCATTCTGTGCACATAGGTCACAGCATCCTTGACCTTTTTAATTGCAGTCTTGGAGAGAAAGCAAATTATACTGTATTAAACAATTAAAGTGCAATATAATGGCACAATTTTGTTATCAGTGAGGGTATCAATCAAGGTTTCATATCATGCTTCATAATTCAGTAAAGTGCCATTATCTCTTTTCTCCTGCAAAACACCAGTACAGTCATCACTAGTGAAGAGGGGATGTGGTTAGCATGTGTGATTCATAGGATTCCCAAAGGAAATGAGCCTGAGATTCTTACCAGTTCATTCAGTGGTATCTGTTAAAATGGCACTCAGACTTTACAGGCCATATTCAGGTTCCTTTCAGCTTTCCTTCTTACACAACAAACTGTAAAAGCAACTCAACTTTAGCAGCTAGGGACATAGGATGCATTGGAACAGATGCACACATGCGTGGTTTAAAAGTATATTCAGCACTAAACAGCATTCAGATTTTTTTTCCACTGCCAGCAATGAAGAAGCTACTCTGTCCCCTCTAGCAGTGCAATTTTTATAACAGTAGCAGAATCAGAACTAAAGGAATTCATAGAGATATTAGTTAAGGTCTGGTACGCATTTTATGCTGCAGGTATCTTGCAATGCTGGCAGGTCAAAAAGAAAGAAGCAGTGGCAGAAAATGTCAAGTACATTTGCTTTCTGAGGTAGGGCTTTCTGTGAGACAGCCAGGAAAAGTTTAACAGCACATAGCACCAGACAGAGTGCATGATCAGAGAAACTGGGTTCTGAGGATCTCTGAACAGACTGTTCAGACAAGGCTACCCTTCCTCCTCCTGGATGAAAATGAATCAGTGCTAACAGAGAAATGCCACAGAAGAGAGCCACACCATCTGATTTCTCTTGGAGATTAATTCCTATTAGGAGTGAAGAACTATTTACTGGTGAAAAAAAAATCTTTCCCCTTTTACCAGTGTGGAAGCACCTAGTAATCATCTGTGGGAAAGACAGCACGTATCCACATTTATTCAGGAGTTTGTAATATTAGTTAAATTAGTACCTTTATTCCATCTGCTTTCCTGGAGCTGGATAAGATGTCAAAGGTAGGGTTATGAGTAACATACAAAGCACTACATCTTACTCACATAAGACAAGCAAGTCTGACTAGTTCTGCCTCTCTTACCAGATAAATTCTTGCTCAGCTTTCCCAATTCCCAAAGACTACTGTTTGAAAAACAGCATAGGAATCCAGCCTATCTGGGCTGGGCTCTGTTTTTATTGACTAATGGATTCTGAACTTTACTGTAAAAATGCTGAAATCCAGAGCCTCAAAGGAATTTTGGGTGCTAACTTGAAGTGAAGTGAGATTAGTGGAAGCTGGGTACTTACCCAGTTCCTTAGCACCTAATGCCCCTGTGAAATTGGCATTAGCTCTTGCACTAAGCTGCCATGAAGCTCTGAGCATTTTGCAAGGTCAAGTTCTTGGCTCCTATGTCTCCTTTCTGCACAGAATTAACAAACAGAATGACAGTCCCATTTTAAAATGTGAAACACACATTTTTTTGTAATTATGTCATTGAAAGTGCTAATCCAATACAGTTAAAATATTTCTTCAGGCTTTCCCAAATAATCGGCTACAAGTAGTCTCTTAAGTTGAAACAATATAATGTTCAATAAGAAAGACTGCAGGGGAAAAAAAAAGCAACCTTGTTAAAACAACAGCTAAAAATAAATGTGGTTGTACCTGCTATTGCTAAATCATGGCCCTACTTTTTAGGAATATGCAAAGTGAATATTAAACAATCTCTTACACTTCCTGATGCCACTTCCTACGGCTGCGAACCAGCATTTCCGCCCTTATTATGAGCAATGCCTACTGGAATCTTTTAGGCATGAGTTTTAGGCTTCTATACAATGAATCAGAGCTCAAGTGATGCAGTTGATGTGCACACAACACAGGTCATTACAACACCATGCTGTCAGACAAGCTCACAAAAATACACTGCTGCTGTAAAGGAAAACTGACATCTATTAGCCAACTTCTGTACTCTCCTTTATGTCGATCATCATGTGCTTCTGCCTAGCATGCAGGAACATATAATTCTCTAAGAAGAATAGGAACCCCTATTTTGTGGGATTTTTCCCCACAAAAGATACTTGCATTTCCATAGAACACCCTCTTGTTTCTGTTACCTACAGAAACATGATGTATCTAAGACCCAAAAATACTGCAAAGAGGAATTTTTACGCTATAGAATTGTTTTGCATTTTATACAGCTATTCTTGTTCTGTTCATATTGATTATCCCTTTGATTTACATATTGATGAGAATTAAATATGACAACAATGTGAGAATGTGTATCTTAATTAGAGCAGCAATTAAAACAATCTTTATTATCCTGTAAGATGTAGATCACTACATTCACTCTGTGCCAATTACCAAGCAATTATTTTTAATCAGTATCATACAGTAGCCAATTTGACATTGTGACCTAGAAGACAGTTTCACAACAAAAGCTTGATACCACAGGCACTTTGTGTAAAGAATTTCCTTTGACCTCAAGGGAGTTTAATGCCTGGACTGGCTGCTGCTGCAAAATCTTGTTTTATCTTCATTTGAGAAAGAGTTTTAGAGCTTAATCCAAAGCAGCTCCCTTCTCTCAGTAAGTGTGCATGCTCAGAACTTTCATGATTTTTTATATATTACAGGATTGAGCCTTTGGAGTTAACACCACCCCCTCCAACAAATGCTGCTTGTACCAAAATTCAGTGAATTATCTGTGTAAAGACATAGCAGAACCATTTCTTTTAGGTCACAGCTTATTTTTTCTGAATTAATCTCTTTTTTGTGTACTTAATTCTCCCTAGGTTTTGTTTTGTCTATCGTTATCTTGCTGAAAATCCTAGTCAGATCTTCAAATTATCTCTTTTCATTTCTGTTGGTATTAATTTCTCTGGGCTTCTGCTATAATATCTGGAGCCACTGGAAATACATACCAGCAGATCTCTTGTTTTATATCAAACACACAAAACCTACCAAGGCTGGTGAAATTCCATTTCAACAAAAATTCATTTTCACATGCCTCTATGTACCTTGCTTTGCAGAAATCAGGTGCTCTTGTGTTGCTTAAAAATCTGACACTCTTAACTAGCCAGAATACATCACAGCAAAGTTATGCAGCTGATCAAAATGCAGAGCACGTATAATAGCCTGCTTGGTCACCTTTGCTTATACAAAAGAGTCTGGAAAAAGTGATAGAAAAACTCAAAGGTGGGGGGGGTTCCGCCTAGAAACCTGCAAATATAGAGGAATCATGGGAGGTATTTGGTAATACTGTTGTTTTAAAATATTTGCAAATGTATGTAACAGTCAGTTCCTGCATAGTATTTCTTATCTTTTATTTTCTCAGGCTTATCGCCTAAGGGAACATTTACATTTAAATAACATGAAAAATACTGGCTGAAGACTAGGGCCCAATTTCAGCCAGTGTTTCAAGGTTTAGTTACATAAACATTTTCTTCAGAAACAAAGCTGCAGTAAGAAGTCCTCACCCGTCCCCCTCCTTTCCAGAGCCTGTTGTCTTTGGCTGTTCCTTTCTGCTTCACATTACACTTTACTGCCTCCTCATTTGTATTGCTACAATTGTTTGAGCGTAGTGATACAAACCAAATTGCTGAAATAATTTGGATTTTAAAATGCTGCTTTGTTTTGAAGTGTCTTTGTTTAACTCAGAAGTGACCCAAGTTTACAGCACAACCCACACACATTCTAAGTAGTACAACAATATGGTACTGAAATATTGTGTAGTGGGAGGAACAAGCAACTGGGGATAGGAGAAAATGGGGTGAGAACTTCCTAAACTAATTACCTACTAGAGAGAATGTGTTTTACTACATTTTTAGATTTATCATCTTAGCACCAATGAAAGGTGACTAACTGTGACTCACCAATGAGAAGGTTTTCTTGCAACATCTTTTTCCCTTGGCTTTTCCATCCATTTGAATTTTGAAGAAGGCTGAAGGCTCTATCTAAGGGAAAACAAATCAGATCTTAAAGAGAATTTTCCAGAAAAACAATCAGAATACTTTTCCCAAAAGCTTGAAAGTAGAAACAAGAAACAAATCTGTATCATTAAAATAGCTTCTTTTCTTTTCAGCTCCTGGGAGGAAATGAAAACAAGTATTTTTAAACTCACATCTTATTTTTCTTTCTCTAATATCTACAGAGTTGCAACTCCCTTTGGTGGTTTTGAGAGAGCATCAAAGCTGGTTAAATTCAAGGTACCAGATTTTAATCTACTGATGCTAAACGATCCCAGATTCATGATCCTTGCAAACCCTCTTGCTACCAGAAGATCCTTCAATAGGACTCCTAAGGGATGGACGTCCGAGAATATTCCCGTAGTGTTCATTCAGCCTTCAGAATCCAACACCGTTCCAGAAACAGAGGACCTGTGAGAGAAGCTGCACTCTACATTGTGCAAAATGCTGAAAGCTGCACACTCATGTATTTTTGGTCCAAATATTACTATAGGCTACTGACAAATTTTTTCTTTGGCAGCTGGAGTATAAGTAACCATATCTGATGCAGTGTCTCTTTTCTGGCACCCAGTTTCATCTGTAAACATAATATAAATAAAGAAATTTGGCAAATGGACTGAGATATTTTCTGTTTGTGTTTACATGTTATTCTTCTACTTCAGTGAAAAGTAGAATATTTCTAAAATTTGTGCTTCTCATTTAAGAAAAACTGTATTAAGAAAAAAAAAAGCACTACTATCAGAGGATTTGATTTGATAGGTATGCTGATTACGATAAAACAACCGAGCAGTGCCACACAGTGCACTCAGAGTATTGCCTGCTCAAGAGAAGCTCTGACAAATCAACCTTTTTTCCCCAACCCTGCTTTCAGCCAAAGCTAAGAATTCTGCCATTACTTCAGAGACGGGAAGTTTAGGCCATTTTCCTCTTTTCTGGCTCTTAGCTTCAGCTATTGGCATCAATATCCACATCACCTGGATTTGTTTACAGAAAATGCAGTGCAGTTGGCAATGACACTGGTATGAAAAAGTACAGAGGTATTTCCTGGATAAGTCTACAATGTTTGTGTTAATCACAGCTAAAAAAAACCCACCAATGACAGGTTATGTCAAACACACCAAATTAGCATCACTGAGCTATGTTACCACAAATGCTTTTGTTACTAGAAAGAAATGTCATAAACCTTTTCGCCTCCAGCCACAGTGTATACTGGGACTTAAAAGCATCTGAGTTTTCTTGCTCTTGATACACTGGCAAGCTCTGACATTTTAGAAATACAAGTACCAGACTCTCATTAAGCATCTGTAACTTCAGAGGGGGCAGGCGAAAATCAGTAAGAGGGTGCTGGTTTTCTGTGCCATTTTCCAGGTTACAATGACATTCTAGTAAGAGGCAAGCATCAGTTTGATAATTGCTTGTCTCCAAATGCTTTTGTGCTGGAGAAGCATCCAACATCTGCAGGTTGAGTATTCTAACACACTGGTTAGTTTGTATGTGTTTGGAAAGAGGTAACTTCGCTTCAACCAATTGGCCAAATTCTTTCCTGTGGCCTAGATGCTTCTCTGGGGCATTACGGTCTCTAAGCATGCACGCAACATCCAAGAGGCTTCTGGGTATCTCCAATACTCATTTTTTCTTTAAATCAGAGTATTCATAAAATTTTGCAAGTTCTATGGTAACATGTTAATCCAAATTTTATCTCAAAATTAAATCCACAGAAGATGATAACGCTAAGCAAACAAAATACCATTTTTCCAAATATTTTCCTTATTAATGGTTCTGGTGGTGCTGAGCTACAGAAGTCAGTATTTCAGAAAGAATCTCAACATCTGAAGAAAAGAATGGCAGAATGAGATTTAAAGTGGAAAAATCAACAAAATTTTTGCCTATATTTTTTGTGGCTGAGATTTGTGTCTGTTAATATGGTTTCCATGTTTCAAATCTGTTTTCAAGTCAGGTAGTTGGCAAAGGAAATTCTGTCATCTATTTTCTTTAATTTACTTTGTTAAACAAACCACACAAACAAATATGCAGGCCCTGAATAAATTTACGAAAGGAAAAAAAAAAATCAACCTCATTGACTCAGAATGCTTTCCCAGCGAGGGATTAGTTTGCAGACCTTAACTGTGCACACGATAGAACAATTATATGGACAATGACAAAAATATTACTTTTTCAAGGCAGAAAACACGAAGGCTAAAGACAAAAACTATAGTGAAGGAGCAACGCAAACAAGTTCTGGGGGAATTTGTTTTTTACAAGCCAGCATAAGCATTCATAAGCCTATCTGAACTGAAATACGAGAAAATTGGTGCACAGCATACAAACAGCAAGGACTATGAAGAAGGGATACATCACTTTTATGGTATACTCTGTAAAAGTAACCTATACATGCAGAGCATGGCACCTTGCTCCTTACACAGCACACAACAGTAACGTTGGTTTACACATCTATGGATCCACTGGTGCAGAATGGGCTCAGGAGGCTTAAAATGTTTGAGAAGAACTGAGCCTGCTACGCATGGGTTCCAAAAAACAGCATCAGACGTGGCTGGAAACTACCGACAGTCCTTCAGTCCTCAAATTCTGTCCGAGACTTCTGAAACGAGTTGTGTCACGGCAAAACTGGTAAAGTCTGCAGCCATACTATTTAATCTTCCTATACTGGATGGTTTTTGCCAAACTGCTTGTTGGTAACAGGCCCTTGACCACGCTAAACTCTTGAACTACGCTTGGGAAGAGTTTGGGAGAGCGTTAGTCGGGAGAAGCTAGGGCTGCGCAATGTGCTCAGTATTCAACAGCACAGAGAAGCAAGTGCCAGAGTCCAGGAATGTTCCCTGGCTGCATCAGCCTGGATGTAGCCTTATTGTGTAAGTCCCACTGCAATAAACAAATTTCTCTGCCAAAACCCAATTCCTTTGCCACAAAGGAAGATCTCTTGTTAAGCTTGGGAATCCAGAGAGTCTCTGTTAACTTCAGTGGGTTCTAGCACTTGCATTTATTTTGAGAGGCATTTATATGGCTCTTGAAATGTATCCTATAACTAGAGGAAAGACTAGGTTTGGGTAACTAATGACAAAGAACTTCAGAGATCAAGTTTTGCATTAATTTTTGCAGACAAAGAGATGGCTCTGAACTGAGAGAATGAAGGTTTCTTTAGTTATAGATCTGAAAAGATCAACAAATAAATACTTTAAAATTTTTAGTGGTACTTCTAAAAGCTTCTTTTAGCTGTAAGGAATACAGCCAAAAGGATAGATTAAATGGATTAAATACATGAGCAACAGCTTTACACAAACATAAACAGAGGTATATAAATATTACTGGAAATGTGCTTATAACATCAAGTACACTTTATCACAAGACATTCATATTTGCTTCCAAAAGAGAAAGGGATTGAAGGGTATGATGAAAAGGCAGAAATGTGGTGGGAGTAAATATATAGTTTTAAATGTCTAGAAGTCTTTTTTTCCCAAAGTTTTTGTGGCCTCATTTTTATTTATATTAAGTTACCCACTGCAGCAGTATAAAGGGAACTTCAAAATTAATTTAAATGTTTTCACTAAAAATGTGGTGAACTGAGGAAAAAGATTTGCTATTTCCCAATCTATTCAAAATACTCTGTGATGACAGTACGCAAAAAATAAATGAGATATACACTTCTCAGTAGTGCCATGAATATAAGGTTGTTTTAAAAACACATGCCCCTTAAACCTCTTCTGACACGAAAAGCCAGGATTCATGGCCTGTTCTGTCTGCACTGTTGAGAATAAATTGATATCAGCAATCATAGTCATCAGAAGGAGTTTGTATTTTAACCTTACACAGTTGTGGCCTGAAACTATGCTTATTGGTGTCACTTACTACATTCTTATTTCACATACGCTGCTCAGACTCATCAAAATTACATATTCATATTTCCCTTTAGTTAGCTAAGCTAATGGGTCCAATTACCCTAATATGCAAGTCCTTCATGGGCAGCACTGAAATAATTTCAGAAGTACTACGTAGAGCAGATGATCTGAAACCAGTTCTTGAACGCTGCAGGCCACAGTCTCTCTGACGTTGATTTCTGATGATGTGCTATTTGCTTATGTCTGGTATATGGGATGTTTGCATGAAGGGGGTAATAAAAAACCCAGACGGTCTCTCTCCCAATTTCAACAAAGAAACTGCAGCTGATTTCTTTTCTGGTTTTTGTGTAATAAAGTAGCAGGAAATGAACAATTCATGTTGTTACTTTATTATCAGAAACATTGCGTTTATCCCTAATCCTGTACCTTGGATGTATATCTTTTTTAACCGTGCACTCACTTCTTAGATATCCTAAATATGTCAGTGTGTCTTGGCTGCTTTCCCTCCTGCATAAACCATACAACTGACAATTGTGGAAATGAATTATTATTCTATTGTTGCAAAGTATCTCTGTTTTAATTAATTTAATAGGCATTGTCTCAATGAGAAACAGGAAAAACTCATTGGAGATGGAATTCTGATCCCAGTGAAATCAAACAACAGATTTGGCACTGACCTCTTTGCAGACAGAATTTCACTATTCATGGCATTTATTGCATCTCAAATGTGTATTTGTGACTGAAATTTATACCACTACCAAAGCTGCTATGTGTTCAGCATCAGAATGGTTGTTTTGGATTATACAGATGGGCCTAACTATGTATGCAGTTCATTTTGCACTGTACATATTATGAAGTGCAAACCGCCCAAATAATGCCTCAGAAATACTCTGGGAAACTGTATGGAATTGTAGGGAAAAAAACAAGCACATATCTGCTAACAGCTTTTTAAAATTATTTTCAGACCAGCCATCAATAACCTGCATTCTGCTTCAGTTCTTAGATGATCCTACTCATCACCACCACAAAATATTCTGGGCTGTATCTAAAACAACAGGACAAAACAGACTTCTTGAAATACAGTACAACTGTGGAGCATAAAATCTCATGTATGTTAGATTCAAATTTCTTAATGTGGGCTCCGTAAATTATTAGCAGTCTAGACAGAAATACCAGAAGATCCCCACAGGCTGACAAGTCACATAGTGCTGGCTCCTTCATTATTCCCGGAGGCTGCATACTGTTCAAAATCAAAGTGCTCCAAATCGCTTATAAATAACATGTTTGCCACAGAGTTGTTATGCAACTGGGTGTGAGAATATAGATGATAAAAAAGAGTGATAAAATGCAGTCAGCATACTGATATAGTTTAAGAAACAAAAGCTGCATGTAAAATACTTCTATTAAAAGGAAATTTAAAAGCAGCTGAAAGGCTAAAATCCATTCAAAGAAATAATATATTATATAAACAGTCTGCAGGCTAAGTGTTCAGAGTAAGTAAAAGCTACTACAGAGCTCTAACCCTTCCCTCCAAAAAAGTTGGCATGGTTTAAGAGTAGAGTAGAGGAGAGTCAGAAAACAAAAAGACAAAGAAAAGTTATCTGCAAGGAAACAGTAATTAGACCATATAAACACAAATAAAGGAAGTTATGACAGAGGTCTCCACGACTGGTATGGAGACGACAACGAGGGAACAATGACACAGGAACAAACTGACTCTTAATAAAATGACAAGGAACTAACTTTAACAGAATTATTTTTCAATAAATGCTTAGCTGTGGAACCTGGTGCTATAGGATGTTGTGGGTCAAAAACTATTAATAACTTCAAAACAGGATTAAACAAATTCATAGTGCTAACTATGCCTATTATGGATAATGGCTATTATGTGATCTGAATCTGGGGCTTATCACTGGAAAACAGAAAGTTGTGTGAGAAAGATCACCCCACAAAATGAACTGATTTACTTCTATAAATATCTTTTACTGGGCACTGTCAAAGATCAATAAGAGATTAGAAGGATCTGTCAGTCCTGTGAAATACTTTCTGGCTGTCTTCCAAAAATCATGTGTTAAAAGTACAGTGACAATTCTAGCAAGTGCTGTTAGTACACGCTTATTATTTTACATCAAAATACCCATCACGGGAGCAGTTAGAGGAAAGCCAATTTCCACATGTGAATGAGAACACTTAAAATGTAAGTTAGAACCAGAGACAGCCAGGGTTAACTTACAACCTCCCACACAGAGTATGGGCGCTGCAGGGAACACAAAAGCCTGACCTCAGCTACGCCTTTGGCAAGACTCCCGATCCTTCGCAGTGAGACCTCACCCTCCCACATCCACACTCACCACGTTCCACATGTTAAGTACGCATCAGCTGACAGTATATCAAAGGATTTTTTTCAGTAAGTTATGATTATTATACAAAGTTGAAGGAAAATGGATAAAAGAGAAAGGAAAGTTTCACTTTACCGATTAAAACACAACAAGATTCTTCAGGGAAAAGAAGTCTGAAAAATCCAAGCTTCATACTCAGGTCCATCACAGACTGGTTTTGGATACAACATACAAAATTTGTTCCTCAGTTTTCCTATTAATAAAATAGAAATACAAATCCCGTATAAGTTGTTGGTTTTGTTTTCATTTTGAACAAGAAATGTCATGGTAAAAAAAAAAAAAAAGGCAAGCAAAAAATAGATAGGTTTACACGAGTACGTGCATAATATTCCAGGCTATGGTGCATAATGAATACAAGAATCATTACAGCTAGATTAACATTCTTATTTCATTTTACTTGAAATAACAGATTTCATTCTATAGTGGGCAGAATTTACTGATAAAAGTATTAACAAATTAGTACCTGATGTTTTAAATAGAAAGATGTAAAAAAAAAAAAATTATTTTTAAAAAAGTCCAAATAACTTATTTCTTACAGTTATTTTTGGCTAAAACTATGAACTGAATTCAAGAAGAATTCACAAATATTATGCTTTCAGACGGAAACTGCCTTTCCTGCAAACAAACTATTCATCAAAAACACCTGGCCCAGCATTTGCAACACTTCGCTACTTCATGGAGACACTGTGAGACAAAGTTAAATAAAGTTAACACTCGCAAAAGGCCAAGGATTTATAAATCACTGCAAGAGTAAAAATAAGCCTGGATACTGCGAGCCAACTATTCTTTCAAAAGCAAACGGAGATCAAAATATTCGATGGAGTTTGTACAAAGAACAGCCTGAACTTTGCCAGCGCAGAGCTGGCTGTACTCATTAACGCAGGAATGCCCCCGGGCTGCTTTGTGTGGAGGTATAACCTAGAACTGGATTTCTCTGGAGTTCTGAAGGACATCTGGACAATCATCTTCCAAAAAAAAAAAAAAATCTCCTTCAAATCTCCTTCTCATAACATCACAAGACCCTTTGGCAAGAAAATCCATCCAGTTCCTCTGATGTAGGAGCGGGAAGAGAGTGGAGAGGGATGTAAAAAGCCGGTGTGGGGCAGGAGGAGATCTTAGGTGGGGGATAGAGCAGCAGGCTAAGAATTCCCACGGAGGGAAGGCTAGCTGCCATGCAGCAGTCTGAAGGGTATCACCCTACTTCCTTTTCCTTTGTAAGGTTTCTCTGTAGAGCCAAGTTACTCAAACTAGGCAAAATATTAACTTCAAACAGTAGTTACTGTAGTCATTACACTCAAGATTATTGAAAGATGACTATGCAAGATAACTACAAATGATTATAAACAAACATCTGAGGCATGACAGGCTCTTCCTAGGCTGGCCTACTGTACGCCAAGGAGCCAAGTAAAGCTTAGTTCTGGCAGCTGAATTCCAGCAATAGGTCATTCCTCAAGTTCTTAATGAGAACATCTTGACTACTTGCTGGCAAGGAAAAAAATAAGAACATGCTGTTCAAATGGGAAGGAGAAGAGCAAGCTGACCAGCTACAGCCAGCACTAGTGAACTAAAATGGAATGTGCTTCGTTTCTAGCAGGCTTTTGCGGTGATACAAATACATTCCATCAATGTACCATTGCTGACTAGAAAGTGGTATTACACGCAGTTCAAAATAAAACCAAAAAAGTCGCCATATATTTAATGACGCTACTTCATAATTCATTCAGACACGGTTTATATAATAGGCACAGAGTTCTACAGAGAAAGTTTCACCAGCCACATGTACCACCCATGGCATTAGCACTTCCGCATCTGTACAAGCAATGAAGGGCTGAATTTACTTAAGATTGAATTTACGTTTTCCACAGCATCAGATCAGTGGCTCACAGCCACCCTTCCTTTGGCTTATACACCCAGTTCTTGCAAATTCTCTCATCTTCCATCCGACAAGCTGTGTGCTTACGTCAGAGAGCCTCTCCTATTAGCCCCTAAGCACATGACCTTGTACTTCATGTTATTCTATTTTATCCCATTTTATTTCTCTACTCCTCAAGGTCATCCAGTCATTCTGGTATGACACCACACTACAGGGGCTGTTTCCCAACTTTGTGATATTGACAAATTTCATTAGCAAGTTCTAGTTTTTGTGCCAAGAGCACTAATGAAAATATTAAAGAATACCAGTTTCAATATAATTTTTTGGGCAGAGCTCTAACAACTTCCCCCTGCCATTCAGCACAACATATTGCTGCCTTTTCCTCTGAGGTATTTCTTGGCCCGTCTGACAATTAATTTACTAATTCCTCTCTTCTTCAGTTTAACAATTTTGTTTGTATAGAAAAGCAGCTACTCTATTAGAGAAAGAAAGCAGACAAGTCTGGCATGGTCTGTCTACGAAAAAAAAAATGATGGTTTATTCTACTTTTTCCATCTCCTTTTTTTTTTTTTGCTCCTCAAGATTTTTTTTTTAAAGCTAGAAGTGCCTGTCCTCTACACAAAGCCTGTCCATGGTGTCCATGTCCTGTCCATGTTACAGAAAACTAGTCATTTAAGATGCTCATTTCACCTTTGAGCTTCGCCAAGAAAATCTTCACTCTGGACTCCAAGAGCAAGTGGTTCCTACTCCTCCTTTGTTTGTGCAGCAAAATTGCAGTGACATGCTTTTACAACAGAATCAATAACCAAGGACTAGAAGAAAAGTTTTTACTAAAGGTTGGAATTGATCTGGCTTTAAATATATCTAACATCTCAAAAACTCCCATTCCCATCTATTTCTCTACAATTTAAGTAGAACATAGTACAAGGCTCTGGAAACAGAAAAAAGTGCGGTCATCTCACTGCAGTAATATCTACAGTCATCATCATGTTAACTTCAAAAAGGATTTAAAAAAAGGATAAGCTAAATCCTCAAATGCAATAAGCACTTAACAAATCAACGGCTTTTTTTTTTTTTTTAAATCAGCCTATTTTATAACATAATCCTGTTAAATTTTGCTTAGCTATAGACTGAGGTGTGGACTCAACTAATATATTTTAAATTTAATAATGCTCAGTTTCTCACACAGGACAAAATCAGCTTTTCAAATACTTGCTAATATTTTTGCATTCTATTATCTGAGGTATTTAATGTATTTTTCAACTTTTAATAAGACTGAGTGTGTATTATGTAATGTTAACCACTGTATTACTCACAATTTTATATTCACTGAGTACTGCTCTTTTGTCTCAGTTTTACTTCATGTCATGTTTCATCCCAAAAGCTCAATTTAGCCACAGAAATTGTCTATGCGGACCCAAGGAACGAGCTTTTTAAGGGAACTTCTCTCTCATTCTTTTCTCTTTCTGTTGCAGACATCCATTCTTATTGGCTTATATCCTTAGAGAAAACAATAAACCAGACATGCAAACGTGAAAGGATTGTGCAAGACTGATGCATCACAAAGATCATCATTAAAATCACGTTTTCAAGAGCACCAGATGAGGACGCAGTTTCAAAAAAGTGCCTGAAATATACAACATGCATAGAATTTTGTCATACTTCTGCTGTTCCAGGAACTAACATTAAAACAGAACAGTCTAAAATAGGAGAGGATTTCAGTTGTATTGTCGTTCCACAGAAGTAGATTATTGGACTGGAAACTGGATTATCCAAGAGGAAAAATAGTTATTCACAAGATTTACGCAACCTCTGCCCTTTCCCTCTTTCCTAAAGAATGAACACAATCATGCACAAGCAGATCTCGTTCCAGGCCCATTATCATCAAAAGGTCTGGAAAAGAACGAAAATCAATGTTTCTTTTTCTCAGGGTGAAATTCTAGATTACTTCAACTAAATTGCTTTTGCTACTCCATCTAACATTTTGGCACTTGAAAAACTACTGGGAAAAAAATTATAGTCAGGATAAAATACAATGAATAAGTAAGAGAAAAAATACTGTGTTTATTCCAGCACCTAAAGGAAGAAGACTTCAAAAACAGTGGTTATGTTCTATGAAAGTGCCTCTACAGCTAACTGAGAGTAGAAGGAAGGAGAAGAAACTTGAACAGAAATTATAGGAAATTTAGAATCTCAGCCCATGAGACAGCATGCAGCAGGCTCCTCCCTGTGAGTCTGTAATGCCTCTTTATTTAAACTCTCTTGTGGTCTCCTGTGTTCTACATTACTTTTTTTAAACCTAGCTAAAATAAACCAACACTTCTTAACACTCTCATTGCTTCTGAAGCTTAACTTAGAGCTTTTAAGATTAAAAAAAAAAAAAAAAGTGATGCTTTTTCAGACAGGATAAATTTTCTCCTTCTTTCATTCATGTCTCCTTACATCCTCAATTTCTTTTTCCTTCTTTCTCCTCCTCTTACTGCTTATACTAACCCGTGTTTCACTACTTCATTCTTATTTTTCACCTTTACTTTTGTCATTGCTATTCCATATCCTCCTCCTAGACTGCATTTCTCCTCCTTCTGTTCTCAACTCACTCTGTTTTGCTCTCGCTTAGCCCTTTCTCCTAGACCCAGCATGCATGGAGCAGGCCTGCAGCATGTCCAGAAGCAGCACAGCCAGGAAGGCTACAAAGAGCAAAATGCCTTTTAAACGTAGTGCTCCAGACAGAATGAAAAAAGGAGTGGGAAAACTGGCTGACTGAACACGTCTGCCCGAATGAGTCCTTAAAGAGATGCTCCGCTAGCCTACTTTGAAGAAGAAAATGGATGTAGATGTGCGTATAAATTTTAGGCTCTGTACAGGATGTGGGAATGAGAGCAATCAGATGACTAAGCTTCATGTGACTGCTTGCTATAGGCTACATAAGGAAAACTGTGCTAGAGTATGTTTAAAAGGAAAGGCTGTAGGTCTAAGTACTCGTGGGAGGGGAGACCTGAGGAGTGGAATAGAGCCAGGTAAAGTTACCCATGAAGAGATGTTTTTTACTCGTTCTGCTTTTGTTTTGGATCTTTTTGTGATAATACAGCTGAGCATACAACTTGGAGAGCTTGGACTAAAATGTTGTTAGGGTTCCTTTCAGCCCCCCCTAGCAAATGCATACAATTATTATTTTATGTTGCAAATAATAAACATACAATTTACTTTATCTCTGGTTCTTTTACCCCTTTATGGCTCTCCTTCCTACCAATCTGTTTTCCTTATTACAGGTAACTCTTGCAATATTATGAAGAGCACCGAGGTAACCGCTCAGTGAAAAAACACTGCTCCTGAAGACAAGTAACTTTACGTAAGAGTGTCTTGGAATTTGAAAGATTTTTGCTCCTCTGCGGGCAGTAAAGTTTAAATATATGATCTGACAATGCCCCAAAGGCTTAGAGAACATGGAAAATCATGTATTCTTGAGTAGTTTAGCAATACAGCATCTTAAGTAACCCTTATCTTACCCAACCAAACTTTATCCCGCTACTGTCTATGCAGAAGGTGGCCCAGTTTCCCCATGTTTCAAATTGCAGGTTCTTCTAGAAGAATTATTTTCTTCATTCTTTTTCTTGTGAGCAGTGTAGCATAGCCTCAGACACTCTCTTAAGAGCTCAAGAATTACTTCACAAAAACACGACGGCAGTTCCCAGCCACTGGAATGAAACATACTTTTCAATTATAATGGGAAGATCCCACAAGTGTCTTAAAGTCAATAATAAATGGTACATGGAAAATTCTTTACGATAGCCAGTAAAACAGACTGGACCATAACAGGCAGTATAATGTCTAGTGCTGAATCACATTCAGTGAAAATGCTTTAAAAAAAGATCTAACTAATAAACGATACCTTAAATCCTGCATTAGCTCGTGGAATTTTCTGCCTCAGACCCTACACACAATTTGCCAATTTATTTTTTTGCAAAATCCTCCACTAAGTACAGACACAGTTCCTGCTAAGTATATGAAGTTGATTTCACACAATTATCAGCTCATAAGGAGGAAGAAAGATCAGTGCAGAAGAACAAGAGTGACACCGACAAAATCAATAAGCTACTCAATAAAACATTACTTAACTAATTTTTTAAAAAACACAAAATCTAGTTTTCAGCTTCTCCAGTCTGGGAAGATTTGAAGCAGACATAATTTCTTCATGGATCACTTGAACATGAAGAGGATTGTAACTGTTTTAAAAGGTTGTTGTAAACATGTTCCAAGTATTAAAAAGAAATATGAAAGAAAATAGACGACAGGTGTTCCAGTACAGCTACAGGTATGAAAATGTTCGTAGAAACACTGTGTCTACAAAACACATGATACAATAAAACTATTTCAGAGGAAGGAATCAGAATTTATTTACAGATCAGCCAGTTCCAACAACAGTATAAATGACACTGGAACAGGAAAGTTCTAACACAAAAATAAACTCTTTTGTGTGCAGCTGGGAAACACATATTTGCAGCTCATTCATACATATGATGCCTGCAGCTGTGAGAATAAATATTTAAGGCAATTACTTTCAAGCCTTTCGATGTCTTCTATGTTAAGACTTTTCTTTTGGTACATAACTTTCCATAAATGTGTTTTAACCAGGACTGGACGTGTGCAAAAACCCGACCCCCTGGATACGCTGAAGGATCTGGACATGGTCCACCTCCATTCCCTTCTAGCTCTATGATTTGTGTCACACCCCGAACCCCCTTCCATCAAACACTCTCCCACGTTGTTCTTTCTTCCTTTTGAAAAACTTCATATTGGCCTGTTAGCCTGGTGCCAAGATGAATGGTTGGATTACTGAATAGAACTGTTAAAAGCCTATTTTACTTTACTCTGGATCTCTCTTCTCCAAGTTTAATACCTTTTCAATTCTCAAGTCTCCAGTTTAATAATCTGTGGTACTAATACTACCAAACTTTACATAAACATCAGTACTAAAACCACGTAAACATTCTTCTGCATCCCTGCATCACGCATAGCACATATCCTGTACTGACAATAACTGCAACAGGAAATCATTTGCCCCTGTGGCATTGTTTTGTACTTGTACCATTTATTCTAATTTTAAAATTCTTCTTTTAGCTCATTTAGGGCTTCCTGTGCCACACCTGTATCATTCTCTGTCTGAACTGTGTGGAAGACTCTGTTAAGATTCACTGGTGGAGAATCTGAAATTATACCATAATTAAAGCTGACAGACTACACTTGCTGTGAGGAAAAAAAAAGGAATAGAAGAAACCGGTAGGAATCCTAAGGGACTTCTAACAGATTAGCAGCGAAAAACACATCTGTGCTGAAGAAAGGGCAGAGGCAAACAAGAAAGAGTCCACGGAGAAGCAAAAATATCAAAACGAGGTCATAATCAGAATGAGGTCATAATCCTACTTTGGGATTCACAGATGCCTTTGTTTGACTGGCTTTGCAAAGAAGTAATGCAGGGATCAAGGACTAAACTGATACTAACCAAAAATTATAAGTAGAATGTTTTTTATAAATCTACAATAACAAGATGTACTAACAGAAATCCGGATTTTTAATGGTAACATTAAAAATGGTAACATTAACATAATGACTTTTTACATGTTTATGTCTTAAAATTTCTAGTGAGAACTAAAAATTCAAACACCTATCAATAAACAGCTAAGAAAGAGCTACATAAAAAAAACAAAGAATGCTCATTGTACCAATATACTGTATGAATCTTAGGACAACGAGTGAATCAGATATTTAATCTCCTTCAAATAGACAACATCTAGGAAACTTTTCAGAAAAAGAGATGCAAAAAAAATACAGTATCTGTTAAAAAAATAAAAAGCATATACATGTCAACTACTGGCCATAACATCTGAAAGTCTCAAGAAAAAAAACACTTTATACAAATCCTGTATTACCTCCAACTTCTGGATATGACTATCTAAATCACTGAAAAGTGTGGCTAGATAGATATATATATATATAAAACAAAAGTCTGGAAAACTTAGTGAAAATCTCCCCAAAGAATTTTGGGGGTTTTTTGAAGCAAGAAGTTGGCCACTTGATCAGAAATGTTGGAGAGGGAAACAGAAAATTGCCTTTGCCAGTGGGCTTCTTACAGTAGCAATATAATGGAAGAAACAATAACCTGATCAAAATGTATTGATTTTTTAAACTAAAATGGATACCAGAACAACAAAAGTGTAGTATTTAAGGAAGTGAACTAGTTTTGTGCAGTGCCTTGTATTCCACAGAGTACATTCCAGAGTGAAATGTTACTGCAATCTGCATGACCTAAAGGAGATGTGGGAAGGGAAATTTACAGGGAAATTATTTCATTTACTATTGCAGAAGATGCTATTGGAAAAGCAGACATGCTTTTATACACAGAAGCTCTTTTCCAGTCTTGAGAGACCATGAAAAAGGCACCTGGGAGAGTGAGAATACATAAAAGTTGTATTCAGCAGCACATACTAAGGACTGATGTTGGCTGTGCTGATACTTAATATCATCACTAACCTAGAAATGAAATGTGTTAATGAAATCTACGTTTTTGTCCAGGAAGATGATAATAATAGTGAAATATAGAAGGCACTTGAATGACTAGAAGTATTCGTGAACATCTAATTCCTTTTGCAAATAACAAAAGGAAACATCCCTTCCTCCTCAAAGCAATAGACCAGATAAAAATGATAGGGATGATGACTTTGGGGTAATGACCCTCAGGGAGGAGTATGTTATAGAGGATCACTCTGGGCAGCCTTGAGCCGTACGTTTTGGGGTTGGCCTCAAAAGCCGCCCTCGCTCCATCAGCTGCCCGTGTGCACCTTAAGTAACACCAGTGCGCACAGATATCCTGAAATGAACATTAGGAAACAATTGCTGGAAGAACAACTCCTGCCTTGATCATTTTAATGGGTTATTAAGGAAAAACCCGTGGTCTGGAACAGCCCCAACAGAGGCTTCCTGAGCCGCAGCCGGACGGCTTGGAGAGCTGCTCCCAGTTACCTCAGGCACAGCCACAGCAGGACAAGCTCGGCCTCAAGCACTGATGAAACGAGGAGGAGGGTGCTCTGCGGCAGCCCCTTACCTTGCCACAGCTCCCTCGGCCTTGGACAGGCCGCGGGCGGCCGCGGCCTCAACCCCGCACCCGTCCCGCCGGCAGAGACGCGGGAGCACGCCCGCACCCATTGCGCATGCGCAGCCGCCGCCAACCTACCGGGTTTTCTCCGGCCGGAGCGGGAAGAGGCGGTGCTCTGATTGGCCCGGCCCCTCCAAATGGCTCCTCCCCCTCCGGCTTTCCTTCCCTCCCTCTTGCCGGCGCCGGGATCGCTCGGGAAGATCCGGGCTATTCCTGGGGAGACGCGCCCGCCCCTCCTCTCTCCGCCGCCCCAATGCGCA
>WHYT01017925.1:622347-647833 GCA_009806455.1 Tetrax tetrax
TGGGCTCTGCGAGAGCCGGGACGTAAAGTTAATGTTTAACGTGGGAGTCGCCTGCCCGTCAGCGAGGTTTGTTTTGTTTCTTTTTTTTTTTCTGGAAGTGTTTTCAAAGACTGTTCAGAACAGGAAATGCCAGTACAGGTAGTATGGAGCTGTTTGAAATTTAATCACTTTGCCGTGTTTGGAGGCTGTGTTATTTGCTGTTTTCTTACAAACAGTTTCAGAGGCACGGAGGTAGAGATAGGCAAATTGTCTGCTTAGCATCCCATCTATGTTTAATTGTATCCCTTACTTTGATTTGCAATGCAAATATTTTAAAATCAGCTTTTCAGAGGAAATGCGTGTTGTGCTCTTGACGTGTATTTTTCCCTTTCCAAAATAAGTGTGAGTTTTACATAGCTCTACTTAATGCTTTATTTTGCACCGGCAAAATAAAATCCCCTCTTGCTTAATTTTGAGGCTACTAGGATTATTTTAAGAGCAAAAACTTAATCATGTGAACAGTATTGTGCCTGGCAGATGATGCATCCCCTTTCCCCTCAAGGCAATGGAAATTGCCTTGGATGACTTTATTATTAACTATTCAGTTCTTGTTGAATGAAAGAGTGTTTTTAGGTATCAAAATAGCAGAAGCTAATGTTATAACCTGAATGTAAATTAGCTTCATCAAATGATACGGCATCCTTTCTTCCCGTAATAAACTGTTGCAAAGTAAGATGTATTTACTGGTTGGTTTTTTTTTTAATATCAAATTATTTGTGTAAAAAGTTATTATCCTGGACCAGTGGGATGTTGGCAATAAAAACGCCTAAAATATGCGCTTGACTTTCGTATCAAAACTTGCTAGTGCAGATTCTCTTTCGATCGCACAGTGTGCGTGATGTACTACTGACAGAATTGTTTGGGTGTGAGACCCGTAGGACTTCAGGGTCAGGGTGTTAGCGCTATCACGGGTTTCGATTACCTCACTTCTGAGGTCTTGGTAGCAATACTTTGTTATTTTTCCTTGGTTGATGTTTTTTGAAACAGTTAAATGGTTTAGTCATTTGATGGACGTGTTGATGGGGATGAAACGTGTTCAAAGAGTTCTTCAAAAACATCCTCGTGGTGTAAGCATGGGAAACAAGTTGGTGTTTGTTGGGGCCAGGTTAAATGATGATGGACTGAGGCTGTAACAGGGAAACGGACTGGATCAGAATTTTAGATGTGTGGACTGAGTTAATTGTTTGTAGATAGATTTGTACAGATTTGTTAATGATGAAATATATGACGTGCAGAGATTCAGAACATTATGTTTTTGTTAAGCCCATAAAATATGTGTGAGCTTAAAGATGATGCTCATATCATCATTCCATGTAACTCAGTTGTGTAGTTTTTTTTCTTGGTGACTTAAGAAGTCAGCTTTTTAGGAAGGAACACACCTTGGTTTTTTGCACGTCTGTTAATGATCAAACATCTACACATAACACTGAAAGGCAAGGTTACACTTTGGAGAGGCAGTTAATCTGTCATAAAAAGGCAAGTGTGAGAATTATTGTTGTAAAGATGCCGTCTATGTTTTTGAGGTTCAGGAAAGAGTATGTGGTAATCTTTGAACAAAGCACTTTGTAAATGAGTAGGAAGATGGAGAAACAAAAATCTTCTTCTCTGTAGTTTTGTTTAATAATATGCCTTACAGTGTCTGTGAGCTGTCAGTGGGGAAAATAATGAATAATGCTCCTAAGACTTTGTCACATTCAGATTGGTTTTGAATCTTCTTGACAGGTCTTGTATTTAACATATACTGATATTTTAAATCAGTAGAAAGAAACACTCATATGACAAAAAAAAAATGGTAACTTGCTTTTTTAAGGCATCCAGACTTTTTATAGCTGAGACTTTCTGCTGCCTTCTCTTTCCTGCTGCTTCTATCCTTCTCCATCGGAATTCATTAGTCTAAGACTTTCTGTGCATGATGATTCACTGTAAATGCTAGCCCATGTCATGGGTTCGGAATTTGTATTCTTTAAGGTCTTCACTCAGAGTTCCCATTGTAACTATTTCTAAAGTTGCTTCCTAGTTGTAACAGCCCAGAGATGCTGAACTGTGAACCTCTTGTTTTTGGTTTTGATGCAAACAGGAAAGTTTTTATTGGAACAGCTTAAATAAAAAAATGTATACTTATACAAAAGCCATTCTGGGATAGCATCTACACTTGTGGTTCTCCCATCTTGAAAGGATGCAAAGAACCGTGATGTGTAGGAGCAGTGGTTTGGCATATGAGCAATAGCCCTCCAGATGAGGGCTGGAGAAGAGACAATAGAGGTCTTTAAGACAGAAAAATCTCCAAGGATTGGTTGGAAGAGTTCCTGGAAGAGATAACTATCAAACACCACATTTGTCTCTTGGGGACTAAAGGCAGAAAGAATGTGTCAGACCAATACCAGTGGCTGGTGTACTTGCAGATGGCCCGCAAAATCAAGGCTAATGGTCACTACTGGAACTGTGATTTTTTTTTTTTTTTTTTTTTTCTTTCTTTTCTCTATCTGATGTTTTAGATAGAGAAAGCATAGTGAGAATTTGTATTCTTGTAAACGTATTTCTTTGGCAGCTTTGAAGTGAATAGAACCAATTTCAAAGGCAAAGACCGGAGATTACTAGAAGCATTAGGTGTATCTTATGGCAAATAAGATCTGTTGACATACACAGTTCAACACAATGGTAAAAGTGGAAGGGGACAGGCTTTGTGCAGGGACCAAAAAAATTGTGAGTTAGCCCCTTTAGATGGATGTAAGAGTTTATTCATTTTGAATTTCAGTCTTTTCTCTGTATTTTTAAGGCAGCTTCACTGTTTATTTTTTTTCTTAAATATGGGGAAAAATCATTGCAACCTCCAGTATTGTCACATTACAAATCAGATATTTGTTCTGTTGACCAAAATTTGCAATATTAACTGACAAGCTTTTGACCTGTGGAAAACACTCAAATTCTCGCAGTTGCAAGCTGTTGAATTTTTGATGGATTTCATTGTGTTGAGGAGGAGAAAGTAACTGTAGTCCTAATAATGTTGGTTTATTGCAGAAAATTCTAGTGGTCTACCATCATATGTTTATTCACTTGCAATACATTTAATCACTCTTCCTTCCAATTTTTGTTGTCTTGTGTCTAAATGCTTAAGTTATAACATATATCAATTTAGAAATTGCTTTACCAGAGTTGTCAGACCATTGGATGGGTTGCCAGGAGGCTCAGCACAGAGGTGTGTGCTGCCAGCAGAAGGAAAAAGCTGTGTCGCTTAAAAATCACCTCAGCATTGGGCATGGGGTTTGCCATCAGTCATTTATGCAACACAGAAAATAGCTGCAAAATAAAGCTGGGAAGATGTAAATAACAATTCTTCATCCAAATGTCAGAGACACGCACAGTCAACAGCTTTTGAAGCCACTGGCAGGTTTCCACCCAATTTGACAGAAGGGATGGAGGTCATAAAGATGATTGTGTACTTACAGAGTGGATGAAAACAGGCAGCTGGCTGGAAGAGGGAGACCTTGTAAGAAGATGTAAGGAGCAGGGTTGGCATATGCCCCAACTAGGGAGAAAACTGTGCAAGAACTCAGCTGTGAGACATAAAACTATCAGGAGCCAGGCATTGATAGTTCCACTGTTCGCAGAACCATCTGTTTGTCTCATCAGTTTTATCTAAATGGGTATCAGAGATGCCTAAGCACAAATGTGCTTGTAGAAACTGATTTATTTAAATAAAATTGTAACAGCGCTGATTTCTAAGCTAATTGAGTGGCATTACTTCTGACATTGAAAAGACTGTGCCAGCTATGGTTACGTGCTAGGGTGTACCAACAAAACAGGTGATAACATGCGCTTTTGCTGATTAGTGTGTTTGTTCTGGAAGCTATAAAGGCAAGTGCCAGAAATTTGCGACAGGCATATATTTTGTCCTGTAATGCTGCATGACTAAGGGTAGCCAGGTGCTTGATGAGATCATTGATGACTGAAGAACAGTGAAATTAAGCAAGGTAGGAGAACTTAGGCTGACAGATAGATGTTACTTTGAGAGTTCGTAGCCCTTGTTTAGTGTCTTTGGTTGAGATCGGTCATCCAAAATTGATCCCTTTAGTCTGAAGGGCAAGAATATTTCTTTAACTCTCAGCTGCTAAAAATCTTCTGTAGCATGTCAGTAATACTATGTAAAATAACTGCTTTGCTGAAAGATTGCACCTATTGAAGATTCTGCGTGGTTCCATGACTTGTGATCTATCCTCAGTCACCCACGCCTTTGTCAAACCAAGAACCTACAAAGCACTGGTAAACCCCAGTGGCTGATAAATGCTACAGTGCTCTCAGCAACACTGGTTTACCACAGACACGTAAGAACAGGCTTCAGTTCCTTATCATAGTCCTATAGGGTACTGAATTTAGGTTAAAGGAGTCAGTGGTCTGAGTCCCAGTCGTCTGAACGCTTAGCCAAACCGTATGGGAGGTGAAAGGAGCCAAGGCTGATCAGCAGCATCACTTCTGTGGTTTATGGAACGCTCTGCAATGAGGGTAGACTTGTCAGCAGAGGAATAACACTCTTGGGGAATGGTTCAAATCCAGAAAAACTTGCTGTGGGTGAAGAGCATACATCCTTGCAGGCATCTTCCACAACAGCTTTCTTTGCTCTTGGCTTTCTTATTTCTTTAAACAAGAAATTTGTTTAAAATTTCCTTTGAGATATTTACACAGTGTAAGTTTCAAAACAAGATGCTACTACAAACTTTCTCTCTACAGACAGAGGCTGTGGTGACAAACGGATGACAGGAGTTAATCCCATTGCTTATGGCACCGTTGTAAGGCTCGTTTACAGTGCCTCTCTTACTAGTGAGTGAGACACTATGCACCGTGGTATTTGATACAGGGTATGGGTGGAGAAAGAAGGGGCAGAGAAACGTGCTGCTCTGGGCTAGGACTTACTAGTCACGTTGGCCAGAGAACTGTATGTCAAGATAGTATTATTTCACAGCTGCTGTCTGTTCCTGGGGTTGGCTGTGACCAGTTTTGGGGAGAAAAAGTGGCAGTTAAAACAAAGGGAGTAGAGTGCCCATTTGGTGTAAAGTTCTAGTTAAGTAGTAGAAATATAGAAAGATCTTTTAAACGGAATACCTTTCTGATACGCTCTTGTTTTTTGTTAAATGTTTGACACGTTTGAATTGCCGTGGGGGAGTATGTTTAGTTCGACATGTGCAGTTTAAAGAATCCATTTATGAAAATAATAATTTAAGAAGATTGCATGAAAATAATTTTAAGTAGTCACTTCTGATCTTTTCAGTGTTGTATTTAAATTTTGAGGAGAAGATGTACTAATGTGGGTAGTTAATAGAGGCCATATAAATATACTATCACAGTGCTTTGGAAAATGAGTATCTGGCCTACATATGAAAATGAAACTTTGTAAAGAAAGCATTTATTAAAATACGTTCTTTCCTTTAATTGCTCTGTACAGATCGTGTTATCGCTTCTGCATACCTGACTGCAAAGAATATATAATCTTTGTCTGTGTTAATCTTTGTTTTACCTTCACATCTCTCCCTGTTTTCTTAGAGTTTGGTCCTTTGTGGAGCACTTTGACTTTTATGTGGAAAAAAAAATAATTGGAGTTGATACTCCTTTTAATTAATTTAAGGTTCTAATAAGATCTTAAACTGATATGCATTTCCAGTTACTCAGTACATATTTTTCTTGTTTTTCCTCCCATTTCTGGGTTTATTGAAGTGAATGTAAAGAAAACAAAATTATCACATGATACTCTGTCAAGGTCAGCTTCCAGTTAGATTTCAGACTCCTTGTTCAGTACTGTCACAAATAACACTTACTATTTCCAGTATTATTAAATTAAATTACTTACGGATGAGATACAGGAGCATCAGTAAACAAAGAAAAAACATCTGATTATGCATGGGACAAAAGGGACTTTTGGTTAGGTTCCAGTTATTGATTATTTTTTTTTTTTTTATAATACAAGCAAGTACCAATGTTTCTTTTAAATAAAGGGGTGCAAGACTTCCTGCAGGTATTTTTGTAAGTCATGTGATTTGATTCTGTGATATCCCAGCTGTACAATATTTGAGAGCTGTAGAACTGTTTGATGTGAATGTATACTTTGTTCTGAGTTGTGGAAGGCTATCTTCCAATTTATACAGCATTCCAACTACAAAATTTATTTTTGTTTTTTAATGTTGCTTACCAATGTTGAAAGGCTTGCACGGCGGAAAAAAATCGTAGTGAGAAGACTGCAAGTGTTGAAGTCTACTGATATGTGTTTAGTATCTCACATGATTGTAAAATCTAAGGTGAATATCTTGGTTGCAATGTGAGGCCCAAATGTCACTCTTTTATGTTGGTTTTTTTTTTCCCCCTCCAAATATGCAGCCTTAATAGCTTTGGTTTATTCTGTTCTCTGCCATTACTTCACATTTTTATATGGATGATGTGGTAAAGCCAAACTGAATAATCCGTTGTGAGCTGGTCACTGCATGGGCTTTGCATGTGCCCGTGGTGATGTTCTGATGTTCTGGATGATGAGTCATTTAACCTTAAATAATGGACCTTCAACAGTGAGAGAAACAACTTTTATTGCTAGGATTCGAAAGTCTTGGAATCAGTTGTTGGGGCAGCTACCAGAATGTTCTTGCTCTCCTATTAGCTATGTTTTTCTGGGTGCTTCAAGAATGCAATTAGGTTAATGACATATTTATGTAGTGTTTACTAGGTAGTACAAAGTTTTGAAAGCTGAGTACTAGCTGAGAATCCATCTGTAACATCTTAGTAATCTTAAGACATAGAAACGTGTATCAGTTCATGTGATTTGCTGGGATATTGAAATCAGAACCATCTTAGCTTTCAAGTGTTGAATAAAAATATTTATTTCTTGGTAATCTTTTTATTAGCCTTGGAGATTCAGAGTTAGAATAACTTGTGTGTTACATGGTCATTTTATCAGCTGCTGCATATTGTTATCAGAACCTTTACAGTAATTTTATTGCAGTCTTTAGAGGTGTATAGTAAGTTAGAAGAGAGTTGATCATGACAGATAAAATAATTCCATTTTTCTACCTTAAAACCAACTTCTGGGTGGCAATTGTTTCTCCGCCTCTTCCCTGGTTATTGCATCTGCCTTTAGATTAAGAGGTTGTTTTGGCAATGATCTCTTTTTCTCATTTAGAATGTCTTTAACATTTTTTTGACTATTCCACGTTTATATTTTCTGGTTTTTTCCCCTATTTCAGATTCACTGGAAAGAGAATGAAATAAACATGGAGTCTTCTAAACTGGAATATATTTCATGGATCACAGTTAAAAGTAAAAACAAGATGGAAGAAAATGAGAGAACGGGAGTATAATGCCTGTCAAGAACTTTTCATTTTTGTGATAGATATAAACTTGTGACATAATACAACTGATGATTTATAATAATACTTTACTGATACCCCTGGAAGGAGAAGTCAGTTACTGTGCAACTTGCTTAATAAGAACTTTTATTCTAATAACTTTTAACATGTTTTAACCTTAACTGGACAACTTTTTTTTTTTAAGTCTGAGAGTGAAAAACTTTGTACAGCTGTATTAACTGAGAGACTGATCCTGATACATGTCTGACAGCTGCTGATGGAAAATGGACTTACCCCTGTGAACGGTTACTGTTGCACAGAGTTGAATGGAATGCTATGACTTCAGAGCAGTTCTCTTTGGACCTTTTTCTTTGCCTTGCACCCATCATATCCTTAAGCATTTAAGTGTAAATATTGCAGTTTTAAAGTATAAAAAATAATGGCATGGGTGAAATTCTTAAGAAAACCTGGAGGTAACCTTGGAAAAGTTTATCAGCCTGGAAGTATACTGTCCCTGGCCCCTACAAAAGGCTTATTAAATGAACCCGGACAAAACAGCTGCTTTCTCAATAGTGCTGTTCAGGTAAGAAAAAACTTGCTTTATTAAACAGTTCTGGTTTTGTAGCAGCTTAGATGATTATAGCAGGGGAAGTCTTCTCTTGGCAGTGCTGTTTTTACTGTTTGTGTTGCATTACGTGTATTCTACAGAAAAATACAGCACATTTTTTAATGGTGTTAAATTCAGTTTTCGGTTAAACTTCTTAATAATTCCAAGAAAGACAGAATAGCATGCCTTTTTGGAATAAACGTACCAAAAAAAAGAAGTGGCAATCATAGGAAAAAAGACAACTATGTCAAACTAGTTTTATTTAGCATTTCATTTTAAAGAATTGATTGAGAGTACTAAATATTTAATTTTACAAAAAATGATGTGTACATTCATTAAGAATATCAGAAAAACCTTGCTTTTGTGTTTGGAAACTTAAGACTCATAACTTTAAACCTTGCAGCTTGAATCTTAGAACTAATATTTCTGTCAAATGCAGCAGCTTTATTGGCAAAATTTACAAGATGCTTTTTAATGTGAGGCAACCAGTACTACTACTTGTGTTGAATAGGACATTATTTTTCTTAAAACACCATTTTCTCAGAGCTTGCATGTGAGTCTGTGGTACTGGGGTGTATCAGAAGATGTACATGTAGTTGAAATCTTTGATCAAATCAGGAAAGATTTGTGGAATTGGAGTAGAAGATGCACTTGATACCAAAGAAATATGACTTAGATTTCTTTTTACTGTTTATATGCATGCATAGTACCGATCAACTTCTTGCATCTGTTACTGTTCTGTTTTCACATGAGCTGTAACCGAAAAAATGTTGGCTCTTAGATCTCTCGAGCATAGTTAATAGTACAGTGGCATTAGCGTGATAGAAGATTGAGCTTTTACAAGCCCACTTGTGACAGGGAATATGTGATCTACTTAATTCTGTGACAGTGCTAACCTTTCCATATTGTCTGCAAGTCAGAATACCAGGCACAGTTTAGTTTATACTATAGTCTTTTTAAATCTAGAAATTAGAACAACAACAAATTTCTAGGCTGACAAAATACAGAGCAGAACAATATATTTTTTTGTAGTGCTTAGATTTTGGACCTGGTCATTTTCAAATTGTACAGAATTATTTGTCAAACTGGCAGAGGGCTTAATAAATGGGTAAACTTCCTAAAAAAACCCTGTAAGTCTTAAAAATTATATGGATTTAAAAATATGAGATGTGAGAGAAAAAGCTACGTGGTGTATATGGTATCTAAATGTATTTAAAATCTATTGTACATTTATTTTAGTGGAATGAGTTTGCTGTTTTACATTCAATGGGAACAGCATGACCTATATTCTCTTGCAGTTTTGCTATTTTCCCTTAGGGTGCCCTAAAATTAAATCCTAAGTCGTTTTTAGTTATAGTTTCAGAATATCATAACTACTTCACAACCTACTGCTGTTTGTCAAGCGGTGGCTGAGGATTGGTGACTGCACTTTTACAAGGAGGAATGTGTTTCTTTTCTTTTAACCTCTGTTCAACCTTCAGAACTGAGGCTCAGACATTCATTTTATAGTGCATCCTAGTTCATTTTAGCTTTTATAGTCAGATAGGTTTGCTTTTTTTTTTCCCCTAGGTTTGCAGCTGTTGTGTTGCTGTGCCTCTTGTAAACTCATTTTTGGTTTTATTTTTTTTTTTAAGTGGTCAACTTTCTGAACTACTGCACTGTACTTATGTGTACTGATTGTGTATGTAAGACATTAGATACTGAAAGCTGACATTACCTTTGTTTAGAGTAGTTACACAGATAAAAGGTAGAAACATACCTGATTAAGCAGCAGGATTATTTTGATTTTTGATTATTTTGAAAAAAACAAATGTATTTCAGCAATCATTTCAGTAAGAGACCATAAGAAAGTATAGACAGAACCAGAAATTATGCTTGTGTTTTACCTGGCAATTCAGTTTGTTGGGTTTTTTTTTAACAATTTATATGAAAGAAAGCATGGAGTGGAGGAGAGGGAAAATGAAATTAAATAAACCCCATAACCACTTTCTGTTTATGTAAAGCCATAAGATGACTAGTACAATCTCTGTACACAATTTAGCTTGCTGCTTGTTTCCTTAAGAGTACTTAATCTCTTTTTCCTCCCAAAGTACATTGTTTGCCATTGTTTCAAAAAGTTTTAAAAGGAGATTTCAGTTTTGAGTGGTGAATGCAAGCCTTCCGCTTCCACCTCACTATTTACCAAACCAATGGAAAAAAAAGACTATAATTCTTGCAGCAATGTTGGTGTTTACGTTGTACATGTTATGTGAAGTTTAAAAAAATGAAAATCTACTATATGTTGCTGTTTTAAATGTAGAGCCTTCAGAACTCATTATTTATTTTCTGCGAAACTTTATAGGTCTTATGGCAACTTGACATATTTCGACGAAGTTTAAGAGGTTTAACTGGACACGTGTGTCAGGGAGATGCGTGCATATTTTGTGCTTTGAAGGTAAATAATAACTTTTGGAAGAATCGTCTTTCAAAATAATTAAACTAATTTTACTAATTTATATTCTTATCATACATATGTCTGTGTGACTCTTAAGTCTTTCTTCTGTAAAGAAACAATTTAGATTTAAGGGCATTTGTAACAGATGTTTGTAATAGAAATACTTTCTTGTGTTTAAAGAAGAAATTTTACAGTAGACAAATTTTAAATTCTGCTTAAACATAAAACTTCTGTCTATTAAAAGACCATGTAACTTATTTCAGAATTTCTTGCTAGCCTTTCTCAGATTTTTTTTTTTTTTTTTCTTCTATGTGCATGCATATACTTTTGTTCTTTCCTGTAGTGTTTGAATACAGTTCTTTTCCAGTAACTATGTTACTGGCTGATAAGGTCTAAAGATTATATTTTACTCCGTAGTTGATGGTAACAGTGCAGAACTTAGTTGTTTGGTTTTTAAGTAATGAAAGGCAGATAGTGATACTGGAAAACTAATGAAAGATTATAACTTTTTAGCGTTCGAAAGTAAGTCAGATCTGTGTATCTTAACTCGTGCTTAAAACTTGTGCTTCAAACAGTTTTGTAACTCATCTGAGGTTTGTAAACAAATGTCAAATTCTGTTAGGTTCTTACTGCTTTTACTGCTGGTATTTGGCTGCCTGCAGTTACTGGGGAAATAGCTGTAAGCATGACATCTCTGTTGCATTGAGATAAAAATCCTCATGAGAAAATGTATAGGAGTGGGTTTCTTTAGTATGCACTTTCTGCTCTTTTTGCAATTTAATGATAACACACTTTTGGGATTCTAATTCAGGACTGTAGAATGTATTGTCAAATATGGTGGGGATATGGTCATACACAGAACTAGGAATCACTCATCTGGAGGGAGCTGAAAGGGACAACGCTATTTGAAAATGTAGTAGGTTGAGGAAGTTGTTTTTGACAATGCTAAATTGGAGGCAAGGAACTATTTGCAGTGACGTTTATTTAATCTTTCAGGAGGTGTATCATCTGTCTAGGTTTTTTTCAGGCATTTTTAGTGTTTACTAGGCATTTTATTGCAGTATGGTACAGCAGGTTTTGAATGTGTCTCTGTCTTTTTGCCAAACATGTTTTTTTTTTCTAAAAGGTGCCATTTTGTTCCTTTGGTTTTAAAGGTTAATTTTTAAAAAACAAGAAGTAGGTTGAGACTACGCATATTCAGACAGACTTCCTGAGGGTTTTATTCTGACCTTTTTACTAACTCTTGACTCTACAGAACTTGTTGGAACTTTTTGTTTCAGTAGTATTTTGATGCACATAATGTTCTTCTGTGTGCTGGACACTTGATCTTGTTAATAAATGAAGCACAGGCCACAACTCAGGCATACGTATGTTTGCAGATAAAATTTTGTGCCTGTCTTGGGATGATAGCTTTAGTTTCCTGGATTTTTGTGTGTGTAGGGATTCATGTTCATATCTGATGTCATAATATAGACTAAACTTTATGGCCTTTTGATTTGACGCTTATTGCATATGAAGTTCAGGTAATATACAGTCTGTCAGTGCTGCACTGGAACTGCCTTTAAGAAACGAAGAGGGATTGAAGGGTGACAATTGCTGGCATGTACGTGCTCTTAATGACTAATCATATCGCTGAAATCGTAGTAAAAAATAATGAGCAGCTTCAGTGTACTCAGAAGCATGAAGAAGGTAGTGCCCACGGTGTGCTGCGGTGGAACCTGGAAGTAATGAATCGTTCCATTCTGCCGGTGCACTTCTGAAGACCAGGTGCTTCTTTTTTTCAAGCTAAGCATCCCGTTTGCTGTACCTTAATACCCTCTCTCTTCCTGTAGTTTTGGGGCTCCAGTACAGAGTAAGAAAGGTTTTGTATCACTTAAGTCACCTTCCGAAGCAGTACACTAGCTTCAGATGCTTTGTAAGGCTGCTGCAATTTAGGACTTGAGATTTTCTTTATTCTTTCAAGTATCTGTTCTTAAGTGGCTACTCCCATGATGCATCTTCTTGTGTGATTTATCTGAACGGCTTACTGTACCTCAATATTTTGCATTGCCTGGACTGTGATGTCTTCCTGTTTTGATACGTTTCCAAGAATATGGATATGACGTGGTATTGCTGCCTGTTCTGGTTAGAATGGAATTAGTTGTTGTTTTAACAGTGTGGTTGTAATCTTTATAACTCCATGGCCAGTAGCCTAGGTACTGAACTCAAAACATTGTGGTTAACTCATTTGGAAGTGTATGTCCTCAGTCATTATGTACACTGCTGGTTTTGTTTCCTTGGCTTTTCAGCGATACTGGTTCAGTGATTCTGTTTGTTCTGTGTTGAGAACCTGAGGCATTTTGATTTTCATGCAGCATATATGCTGGATGAGGATACATTTCAGTAACGTGTTTGTGACTTGAGTTGTTTTCTTGGTTTGATTTTGGTTGTTTATTTTTTTGTGATCTTGAGCTATTTTAACGCTTCTTACTTGTTCAGCAACAAGGAAAGGTATTTTATCTGTGTCAGCCTCTCCTGTAAACTAAAAGCATAGCCAATAAATTCTGGTTTACTTCAGTTCAATCCAGTATCTTTTGTTGGTGTCTTGAGAGTTAAATATGCTGTTTCTTCTCTGAGTAACACTGGGGTAGATCTTTGGCCACTAAAATGATCATACATATCTGCTTAACTGCTTATCGGTACTTTTTTTTTTTTTTTTTTTTTTTTTTTTTTTAAGCTGGGCATGTAAGACTGTGTTGCATACCAAAAAAGACCTAGCAGCCAAAATGAGAAGTGATAAATGTTTTCAAAGCAGAGTTGAATTGTATTACTAGATCCGTTAAAAACTTAATTTTGAATATTTACATTGAGATATTGACTGTAATTTTTATCAGTAGTCCCTGCTTTTTGTTATGAGGGGGAAGTTTAAATATTTGACAGACACCCGGGAATGCATCATAGTTAAAACATTACTTGCTGTTAGCACTGAAAGTTTGCTTATCTGCTATATCTTTGCCTTCTGTCCAAATTATTTTTTAACCGTAGGAGGCCTATGTGAAGAATGCATATCCTTATTTGTATTTTACGTGGGTTCTCTTGATTTGCTTTGTCTTTATTCTCTTTCTCTAAAGTTTGACTTAGAATTCTTGATATATATCCTTCAATATCTGCAAATGTTTTCTCATTTGTTTAACAGCTTTTAACTTTCAATTCTTTCAAAATCAACCTCTCTTACATGCTAAATGATGAGTTCACTTGCATATGTGTCTCTGCCAAAAAGAAAAATAGCATCCTGATACTACATTATGCCCTAAGAAATACATACCATCTGTAAAGACGAGATACCTATGCATGAACCACTATTTCAGTGGCCAAATTTAAAAAGCTGCATAATTAAAGCAGGGCTTGTGTTGCTTCTGGGAGCTAAAGTCTATCACTTGCATTTTTATATAATCGTTATATACTTTATATACTTAGGTTGTTATTCTACTGGATCAAAGTTCAGTTTGCTAGCATAACTTCTTATAATGGAACAGGTATCAGAACACGGAACCTAAGTAATTTTAAGAGTAAACAGTAATTTCTAAAGTTGCATAAGTGTATAAACACTTAATATATTTGCTGTTTAGGCATGCTGCGTAAGAACTGTTGCATTTGTGTAGAACCACAGTGTCTAGTCAAGTGACTGATGAAGCTAAGTAGTCGTATTTCTTCCTAGGCAATATTTTCACAATTCCAACACAGTCGAGAAAAAGCACTCCCATCGGATAATATGAGACATGCCCTGGCAGAAAGTTTTAAGGATGAACAGCGTTTCCAGCTTGGATTGATGGATGATGCAGCAGAATGCTTTGTACGTATTCTTTGTGATAGTTGAGTAGAATTACATTAGTTTTGTGGATGCCAAGCTGGCCTGTTGTTTTGGTAGCTCTGGGCTCACAGGTGGAATACAAGTGACATAGCTACTGACCTTCTTTATGCCAGTTTACGACACGTAGAGTAACTGTCTGGTAATGTGGGATGGAGTGAACTTGCATTTGCTTTGTACTTTCTTCCCTAGCTCTGTAGCTCAGACATAGGGATATGTGAAACATTGTTACTACAAGAGGTCAGTGAGAATGATGAACTCTCAATCACTCCTAAAGTTTTTGATTGGAGAGAAGGGTTATCTTCTTGGGAGAAGAGGCACCTACGAATTTGAATAATTTGAATACATGTCTGCTCCTCCAAGTATTCTCTCATCAGCTGTTGAAATATGTTCCATTACAACTAGACAGCTCATTACTGAAGGCTTCTGCAGAATAAATTATCTTTTTTTTTTTATCCAAGAGTGGATTAATACTTGAAGATATTGACTCTTGCTGTAGTAACTTTCTTCTTTTTATCAAGTGTCTCATGGAAAAATATGAGCCATCACGGAGGCCGTAAAAGATGACTCAAGATAGCATAGAACACTGGTAAAGAAGCATCTCTAAGAAGTCCTGTATTAGATAATGAAAATTGTTCACCACTTAAAAAAAAAATAAAAAATCAGTATTAACCTTCAGACATAGATTTGAGGGACAAAAAATATGGTTGCTGCTTTGATTACTTTCAGCTTTGGACCTCCTTAGGAAACGTCCACAAATAAATACCTACCTGCCAGCTGCATTTTCGCATACATAGGAAAATCCATTGGAGAACTCCTGAAAGTGGCTGTTTGAGACCTTGCAGCCAGGTTAATGGATTGCAGTCATGAAAGAATCTCCCATTAGTGCTCCATCTAATCATTTAGACTGCTGAAGTGATCAGCTGTCTGAATGATCTACCTTGAATAGGTTCACTTCTTCCCATTACCTCTGGTATCTTTGGCAAAAGAGGAAAAAAATGACCATGCTGATTCAGGGGGTGAACTGATGACAATAATAGTACTTTGTTGTTGCTGTTATTGTTGTGTTTTATTTCTTTCTTTTAAGATTAAAATGTGAGACTTGGGATGGGATCAAACATGCTATTTATGAGGTTTTTCCACGCTTTTGTTGATGGCACTTGTTGGCGCATGTGTTAAATGTGGTCAGGTGATCAGATTGATATGCAGAGAAAAACATGGAAGTGTGAAGAACAACTGAGACAGAGACCTGATCCAAAAAAATATTTCAGTAATTTGATGCAATGACATTAATATGTCTTACTGTAAGAACAGCTTTTTAAATTTTTCTTGAAGATTCACTTCCTTCAAAGGAGAATGCACTCTGGAAGAACAGTTGGGTAACTGTTGTCTAATGACAACAACTTTTGTTCATGTTTGGAAACCTTGAAATGAAGATAATTCACATCCCCTGGACTGTGAATAGGGAGAGAATTAAATACACGTTAAACTTGTAGGTGGACTATTTGGAGCCAAGGGGAATAGCTGGAATATTAAACTGTAATGTTGCTCATATATCCTGACTTCATCAGTTCAGTTTATATTTACATCATTATTTCTATTTAGGAAAATATCCTTGAGAGGATTCATTTTCACCTAGTGCCAAACAGTGAAACAGATATGTGCACTTCAAAATCCTGTATTTCTCATCAGAAGTTTGCTATGACACTGTACGAACAGGTCAGACCTTTATTTGATTGCTTAAGAAATAATTTGTTTCCTCTGTCCTGACTAAATAAAAACCAAAAGTATTTGTACTTTTCTAGTGTGTATGTCGCAGTTGTGGAGCATCATCAGACCCATTGCCTTTTACAGAATTTGTGCGTTATATTTCTACCACAGCCCTGTGGTAAGAGCTTTTATTCTTGTATCTCATTTCTCTATATACACCCTTCCAATAATAAGCAAGGTGTGCCAATGAAATGATGTAAGTTTTTTAAAAATGAGTGTGTACTCCTTTGTTAAAACATATTTTTGAGATACTCTCCAACAGTAACGTGGATTTTAAAAGCAAGATGTAGAGACAGCTTGACAAAAAAGTATGTATTACTGCTGTTTAACCTCTGTATCTTTTGATTTTTAGACATAAGATACAGTTAACTGAAAGTTGACTGAAATCCGTTAACTCGTAAGAAGGTTATTTCCATTTATTTTTTACAGTAATGAAGTAGAAAGAATGATAGAGAGGCATGAACGTCTCAAGCCAGAAATGTTTGCGGAATTGCTGCAGGCAGCAAATACTACTGATGACTACAGAAAGTGTCCTGTAAGTAAATAAAGATGTTGCATTACTTTAAAATACAAAGGAGAACTTTTTAGGATATTAAATCGGGCTAAAATATTCCCCTAAAAGCAGGATTGCCAGTGGCCACTGCAACACAGTCCAGCTTAGGGTGAAAAAAAGCCCTTAAATTTATATTTTTTTGCTCCAGTTACAGATAAACATGGTATTGTAGGTGCAGGTGGCCTGTTTAGAAAGCCAAATTCTTAGGTTCTTGTTTTATACTTCACTTCATGTTCGATGTAGAGCTAGGCGGTTTTGATTAGTTGGAGCAAGTGTATTTTCTGAGTGAAGCTGCTTTAGTTCACAAACACTGACAGCTTGACTACGTTTTCTGTTGGAATAATTTTGTGCTTCTATTGACAAAAATAGTCTCCTTTGGGTTGTTCTACTTAATTCCTGTCTTCCTTAAATGGTTCTGTGTAAATGCTGTTAATTTAGGAACCATAGAAAAAGTCACCAGAACATACAGACCTAACCTTAAATGATGAAATCGCCAGGGAACGAAAGAGAAATTGTGATGACTTGGATATTGTGTGACTTGGATATTTTCAGAAATTTCTGTTGATTCTGGTGACTGGATGTGGAAGTTTAGCAGTTGTCTTCAACAGAGTGTTTTTACGATGAAGAATTCTATCCTTAAATTGTTAGAAGCAAACATCATAATTAAATTTGAGAATCAGAAGAAGTTGCAGGATTGTTTTTGTTGCACTGTTTCTTGTCTATGAACTCAACTTTGGACTTCCATTTTTTTTAACATCTTTGTTTTCCATCCCATCACTCTTTTTTTTCCTTTTTCTAGAGTAACTGTGGTCAAAAAATAAAAATTCGTCGTGTTCTTATGAATTGTCCTGAGATTGTCACGATCGGTTTAGTCTGGGATTCAGAACACTCTGACCTGACAGAAGAGGTTATGCGGAATCTTGCAACACAGCTTTATCTTCCTGGGGTATCTGACCTAAAATTTACTATTTTCTTATTTGAAAATTTAATTTTATGTGTATTTCATGTGTATGTAAATAAATAAATATGCAACATGTAAAAAATATACATACGTATTTTTAAGAAAGCGTGATTTAACTTCAAAGTTTGTCTACTTTTAGCATTCTTTATAATGTGCTACTTGGTGTCGTTTCTGTGAGAGGAAAAACTCCCATCAGAAGTGTTGGTGTTGTGCCCTAGTACAACGATGAGTGTAGGTGAATTGCTAGTTGAAAAATCGAGGAGTATCATGTTTAGTTTGAAATTTGTGGAATTATTCCAGAGCACTATTGTTTTACCCTTTCAACTTTGTAACAATAAATGTTACAGTAGACCTAATAAGTGCAAAAACTACTATTTATAGTCATGAAAAAAATGTATAATGCCACAGGATATTTAATACCAGTCACCTTGGTGAAATGATAGAACTACGTCTGGAAACGGAGACTAAATGTTTTACACACAATTTTAAATATATAACCATTTTTACAGCTGTTTTATAGGGTTACAGATGAAAATGCCAAAAATAGTGAGCTTTTTCTTGTGGGAATGATTTGCTACACAAGCCGACATTACTGTGCCTTTGCCTTTCACACGAAGAGTTGCAAATGGGTGCTGTTCGATGATGCTAATGTAAAAGAGGTAAATATTGTTTTTACTACTACTAAATTTAGTGACCTTTACTTCTCTAGAACGCATTCTTCTGACACTAAACTTAAAACAAGTCAAACAAATATCTTTATTTTAATAAACCTTTAGTTTTCTAAATCAGTTTTCACAAATGAATTTTAGAATTGACCTCACTGCTTTACAGTTCTGCCGTCCAAATGCCAAATGTTTCAGAATGTTAAGGCACTTGTCTACTTTTGAATTTGTACTTCTTTTAAAGAAAAAGAAGACCTAATTACTGTATTTATAGTGTTGATGTTCTGACTGTTAGCCCATGTAATACTGGTTTAGCTCTTTGCTGCAATTTGCATACTCACGTGCCTAAATGTTGGATCTTAACGTACCTGTTGCTCAGTAAACTGTTCTTTCCATAATTGGGTTCAGTGCTGGTGATAGTTTTTTGTGTTTTTGTTTTTTCTTAGATCGGAACAAAATGGAAAGATGTGGTCTCCAGGTGCATTCGGTGTCACTTTCAGCCATTGTTGTTATTTTATGCTAACCCAGATGGCACAGCTGTATCTCCAGAAGATGCTCCAAAACAGATTATTCACTGGTCTCAGTGCAAAGCTGCAGGAGGAAATGGGGAAGACTTGGGTAATTAAGAATTATTTATTTATTTATTTATTTATTTATTAGTAACAGTATCAACTGTATTTCTGAAAGGGGGATTATAAAGGAGAAGATAATGGATTTGCTGCTTTTTTTCTGAAGTACTGTTATCAATAATTATCTAAAGGATCTCAAAAGAAAAGAGATTAGTGAGTATATTCAATATTAGAATTGGTTTTGTCTGATAAGGGAATACAAATTGAGACTCATGGATAATGGGGGAAACTATTTGCTATTGTAGATGGTTCATAACTACGTGTAATTTCAGAAGAAAAATGTAATATATTTGTATATGCAGATATTCTTACGTTTTGATACACGTAACATCTTAAAATGCTGTAAAAAGATACTTTAAGTAAGGCTTCATACAAATACAGAAATATATTTGAAGCATGTACATTTATACATGTGTATACACATACACACACAGTGCACAATTCAGAACTTTGGGAAAAATTAGAAGGAGCTGCAGGAAATTTCTCTCTGAGATTCATATAGCATAGGTCTCAATATGTAAGAATCCAGTCTTCTGGTTCTGTAGTTTGTACTGTTGTCTTTTTTGGGGTTGGTTTTTTGGGGGTTTTTTTTGGTTTTTCTTTTTTTTTTTTAGTGTTAAACATAACATACAAGTAAAATAAATAAAAGGCCAATTGAATTTGACATGTTCCTCTTCACATAGTGAATAGCAATAGGACACAGACTGCTTCAGGGAAGAAAGAATTGAGGACTCCATTCCACTGCAGTCTATCGCTATAAATATGGCAGTATATAATATATTAAAGAACCTTATTGCCTAGTGTATTGGAATGCGGTGTGATTTGCTTCTGTGAGGTTTTTGTTTGTTTGTTTGTTTTTTAAATCTGCAATTTGAAAGTTTTTATTTTTATAATTTAGATATTAGAAACTTTAAATTAGGAAGCCTTTGATTTCTAAAGATAGATGTGTTATTTGGTAGGATTTGAAAAGCATTCTGCTCCTAAATCAGACCACGTGAAAGAGAATGGAATTGGAGACCCCACTAATCAGAAGAGTAATAAAAAACTTCAGCCAGATAATTCAGCTTTCAGTAGAAGCCCTGTTCAAGCTAGTGGTGGTAGAGGTCCAGGTATGTATTCCCCACCCCTGAAAAAAAACTCCAGACATGTTTTATTATGAAATATTTCAGTTGATAGCATTTCAGGTATGTGCTAACCTCTGGACTAGAACTACTTTTAAAGGAAGAATTCCATCATTGACTTGAATGAATCTTTGAATAACAACTAGTGTTTAATTACTGTCTGCCATGGAATGTTAACTTTTCTGGAGAACTGTAAATGTAAAATTCTTTTATTACCCCTCATTATTCCTGCAGTAAAGTGGCTCTCGAGGCCTTGATCCATTTCTCAGATGTCATCGTGCCTGCCAATCCTATTGTCATTGTTGGTTAAAAGGCACGTTAGCTTCTTGAAGCTGAGAGTTATTTTGGAGCACATGGTGTGGCTCTGTGGATCATTGGGTATTTGAGGAACACGGTTTCCCAGCAGTACTGTGTGATATGCAGCATTACTTGTCGTTCTATATATTAATGGACTTACAGTAAAAGAGTTATCTCACATGTTTAAAAATCCGTTCTATCTGTACGTCAGACTTCCAAGCAAATCAAGCTATAAGAAGTCATATGAAGCAGTGACTTCTACATTATTTGTCAGTGCTTTTGCTCTGAGCTCCCCATAGCTCTCAGATGGAGAGATGCTACCTTCTCTTGAGATGTTTCTCTCTTTTGTTTTTGAATTCCTGGAGTTTTTAAAACTGAGAGTGCTCAGCTTGGTAACTTTTTTTTTGATGGAATGATGACTGAAAAATGGTCAGTATTTACCTTTTCAGAAGTAGAAGCATTTGTTTTTATTAAAAGTAAACCTTCACATTTAGACAAGATTAAACTTAGATTCATTTTTTTAGTATAACTCATAAAATATGACATGAATAGTGTATGCTTTGAAAATGGCTTGAACATTCAATTTTACTAAGTAAGAGGCGTTTGTAAGATGTGCATGACATAATGCTGCTTTGGTTGCTTTCAGTAGCTCCATTTAGTGGACTCCTCAGAGACACCTATACATTTATATCTGTACTATACATCTCATTTTCTTAATCTGTGTTATGTAATTCATTAGTCTTTTAAAGTAGTACTAATATGAAAAACTATATGTTATGGTACATTTGGTATATACATATATACATATGGTATAGTTGTGTGTTTTGATGATAAATGACTTTTTAGCAATGGTCTCTGACAGAAAGTACTTTTTGCAGCTAAGTTAGGTTACAGTGACCAAAAGGACAGGCTAAAGGACATATCCAGAGAGTGTGCTCAGAAAGCTGCTGATATGAAAAACTTCTCACCTTTACGAAGAGATGCAGACAGAGGACCAAGAAAAGAGTCTGGTAGACAGAGAGGTACGTTTTGAAAATACAACCAGAGAATCAATGGGTTATAAATATCTTTTAGCATCAATACTAGCTGTGCAGACTTTTTTCTCCTTTTAAGAGAAAGGAAGAACACTACAAGATCAGATTTTCCCAGTTCTTGGTTTTACTGAATTTGTTGAGGTAGCGTAAGAAACATCAGTACTGTAACAACATCAGTTAAGTATTAATGTGAACTTTAATGGAGCTTTTTTCTTTTTCTTATAAGATTTGATTGGGGAAGATCGTTCCAACGTTAAGTCAGGATCTCCTCCAGTTGGAAATGCACTTAGGCCCTGTGCTGATCAGCGGATATACAGCAGCCAGGGAAGAGGTTGCTATAAGCATGACAGTGCAGCTCACCAAGCAAAGCTTTCTGTACAGGTCCTGGGATCGAATAAAACAGAAGCTTTTCCTGCAGGGGAGAAACCAGTGATCAGAACCCGGAGTGATGCTGTCACTGGCTACGATACAGACACCAGTCAAGACTCTAGGGACAAAGGGAGTATCAGCAGCGGCAAAAGCAGAAGTAAAGGTTGGAAGCCTATGCGAGAGACACTAAACGTAGACAGCATTTTCAGTGAGACTGAGAAAAAACAGCATAGCCCAAAGCACAAGGCAACTCTGAACAGTAAACCTAAGCATGAAAAGGAGCGAAACCATTGGCCGAAAGAGAGCCACATCCAGAAAGGTTTAATGACTATATATGAGGATGAAACTAAACAGGATACGGGAAGTCGAAGTTCACTGGATTCGGAGGGCAAAGGGAATGCTGAAAAAAGCAAAGGATTTACAGAGAGAAAAATCCATGGTGATAACTGGCAAATTCAGAGGACAGAATCTGGATATGAAAGCAGTGATCATATCAGCAATGGATCTGCAAATCCGGACTCACCTGTTATTGAAGGAATCAACCCGGCAGATATCAAGAATATTAAAGAAAGTGCTTCCTGCAGGTAATGCTAGTTCTCTTAGAACTTGCATAGATAGTATTCACAGATAAATAAGTTGTTCTAATGTTCATGTGTTGTCTCAAAAAAAAAAAACCCACCAAAAAACCCAAGAAAACATGCTTTGGAACTCGAACTCATGTGCTTGAGTTGGGGTATGTAGAAGGCTAGCAACATATGTAGAAATAAGGGTGCGGACAATTTAGTGTTAAGTTTACCTTCACTCTGAGGCTGCGACACTAGTTCTGTTTGGAAAGCACCCAGGCATGTTACTGTGGTGCTGAGCCAGAATTGCTCCACCCTGCTGACGGGCAGGGTGTGTTAATTTGAAATAATTGCTGCAGTTCTTTAGTTACAAGTTTCTTAGACTGTGAGTAAGTTTCCATCTGTAATAGAATACAAGTGTCTGTGTAAATCATATCTGTAACAGTTGTACAGACGTGCCGGTGACAAGGAGGTGGGAATGGCAGTGGGTGTATCGGGTGTACTGTCACTAGTCATTGTTCTGAAGTTCGGTTTTCTAGAACATCTCAGCTACATATTGATTGCTAGATAATTGATTGACCTGTTTGAAAGAAATCTTTGCTGAAAAGTGGCCAAAAATGTGATTAGTAGCGAAATTTTATTGAACTTAGTAAGAACTGGTGTATGCTTAGTAACAAGTGTGTTACTCAGAGATGTTGTGGAGTCCATCTGTGGAGATACTCATAACTCAACTGGACATAGTCCTGGGTCAACCCTGCTTGAGCAAGGAGGTTGGATTAGTTGATCTGAAGAGGTCCCTTCCAATTTAAATTTTTGTGTGGTGCTATGGAATATGAACTTACCAACCTTCCACGTACAGTTTTCTGTACTGTGTATCTTAAACTGTATGTGGAAGGTAGGATCTACTGGAATACATATATTCTTCTTTTGAATCTTGTTTATATCCGTAAAATGAAAGAGCACAATTGTGAGACCAAGCCTAGATTGCTAGATTTGAGCAAATTTTTTTGACATATATTGTAATGAAACGTTAATTTATGGGGGAGGAGAATAGCAAATACCAGGAAATGAAAAGGCTCTGACTTCTCTAAGTGGAGATGTGAAATATTAAAATTTGTTTCATAAAGTATTGTAGCAAGTTATCAAAACAATTTTTTTTTTTTTTAATTTATTTAAAACATAGAATATACAGCTTCTGTATGAATTGATATGTCTTTGAATTTTTTTGGAACTGCAAGAAAGCAAAATGAGTCATTTGCATAGTTCGTAGTTTTCCAGGGAATTATTTTATTTCGTATATAGAACCATAAATAAGAATATAAAAATGGCTGCGCCAGGGCAGGGCCAAAGGTTCCTCTAACATGCATTCAGTCTACACCAGTAGCTGGTAGCAGATGCTTATGAAAGATGAGAGCAGACGGAGTGGTATTTTATAAGTTTATTCTTCTGGCCTGTTGCATGTGGCTGCTTTATGGACTTTCTGAACTGAAGGTATCTAGTCCCCTTTCTTCCTCCCCCCTTCTCACCTTTCCCCTCCAACAAGCTGTACAAAACCCTGCCATATAAAAACTTTATGAGCTTTTTATTGGATAACTATATAAATATGTGTAAAGCTATTCCAAGCCATGTTTATATTTTTAGTGTTTACAGTTGCCCCAAACAGTGATTTCTACAGTTACAGTCATGCTTCACTTTTGAACATGCCCAAGAGGTAATAGGATGCCCAAATGCTGCATCTTATGAGAGAGAACACGATAAATTTAATACAGCTTAGTTCATTGAGAATCTGCTTATACTGTTGTTTAAATATTTGCCAAATAAAGAAAAAAACCCCTTACTTTTATCAAAATACAAATGAGTTTTTGGGACTTTGAGAAGGATTTTGTATGACTGGCTATTAGAATTGACTGGAAATACCCACGAGTTCTCTTCTAATCTTTTAGACTATCTCACAAAAAACCCCCCAAAAATGCAAATAAATTACTTGAAAGTTCTCTCACAAGGTTCAAAAAATTACTTAGTGTTTTGTTTATTAGGAAGAATGGAGAAACAACTTGTATCTTTCAATATTTTTCTTGTTTACCTGTCCATTCAATAACAAGGGTCTTCACGCCCCCCCCCCTTTTTTTTAATTGAAAAATTGCCACTGTGTATCTTCTTCCCTGCCTTGCTCTTGGAGAAGGAAGGAATTGGCAGGGTTTTCTTACAGTTTGAGAAAATGTTTTTAAATTAAAATCCCTGTGAATGAAAGACCGAGTGGTGATCACAACTTAGAAGCATGATGTTTGTCACAACCAAGTATTAATGATTAGCAAAGTATCAAACTAAGAAATGGATGAGGTAGAATGTTATCTAACAGGTTACACATATTTAAGATATTAATATCCATGAGATTTTTTCATTTTTAGAAAACTTAAGCTTGTCATAGTCAGATGCTGCTACATGTTTAACTTTGAAATATTTAGGGTGTAAACTATTAACGCTGAAAAATGTATTAATTTGAGACATGAGTGATACTGGAGATAAATTGGAAACCATGTAGTACCACATGGGTAGTATTCTTTTGCTGCAGTAAAGTGGCACTTTTAGGTAAAACCTATAAATAAATTGAATTATGTGACCTGCGGCATCTGTTCCATTTGAAAATCACTACAGAAAACAGATTTTCAAGACTGCCATGCTTTCCTGGTGATCTCTATTAGTAAGTACTGTCATCCTAAATTTTTCTGCATCAGCACAGCCTGTCACATGTGAAAGCAGTATTAAAAGTGTTAAAGGGCCACCCCTACTATCTTTTTTGTATCTTCTGTAAAGTGCATGTGTGTGTGTTAGTAAAAAATGTGACAGTGATGATCACAAGAGTCAGTTTCACATAGGCAAAGTTTTTACTCTTGTGTGCATGCAAGGCAGTAAAGTTGGTGATCATACATTAATAATTTAAGCCTCAAATTACATGTATGCTTCTCTTACAGTGAACAGAGCATGTCAACCAAAAAAGCTGACAACGTGTTACACTCAGTATCCCAGCAGAACAGAAACTTTTATGGTAAGAACTTTAACTTGTATAAAGAATAAGAACCGTTCTAAAAATAATTTAGATATACCAAAATTTTAATATTAACTTACTAATACCACATAAAAGAAGGACATATTTCTGATTAGACTTTTGTATTTTATAATTTTTCTGCATAAGTTAATGCCATGCTATTTCAGAAGATTGAAAGATGTATATATGATTTATCATATTGCCTTTTTTTTTTTTTTTTTTTTTTTTTTAT